>JAJOOS010021546.1:0-20016 GCA_029582725.1 Solanum chiquidenum
AGATAACTTGACTAATTGAATATAATTGTTAGTTAAAAGTAAAGTCTAAACCATTTTCCTCGTGGGATCGACCCCAACCTACAAGTTGGGTTCTTTACTTGATAACGATCGCTTATGCTTCTGAAAGGAGGTGTAATTTGAGCTTATCAGTGCCCGTGTTTGGGTGGTGGGGGTATCATTGACTAATGAGTAATTTCTGAATAAGAAACCTTAATGATATCAATACAATATATATAACAACTTTCACATATAGCAAACACAAAAATCATATTTGTATGCTATAACTATAGTTTGCATAGTTGCGCTCCATAACAAACTTTATGTTTGCTATGACTATTAATATGTATCTTTCGCTATACATATATACAAAAGAAGCAATCGTATAATCAGTTTCGGTATACATATACAAAATAATCAATTGTATAATTTGTGTTTATATAAAGCGAGAAAAGAGAGAAAGACAAAAGAAAATTGGGCAGGGGAAGATCTGTATTTGTATAATCATAAGTGTATAGGACGAAAATATATGTATTTGTATATACAATTTTCTCTCGCTTATACAAACACAAACATAATGTATACATTTGTGTTTGTATAAAGTGAGAGAGGCGAGTGAGAGTGGCGAGCGAGATCTGGGAAAGGGGAGAGAGGGGAACAAAAATATATGTATATATACAATTTTTTCTCGCTTTATACAAACACAAACACATTTTATACATTTGCGTTTGTATAAAAGCGAGAGAGGCGAGGGAGAGATTGCCGAGAGTGGCGAGTAAGATTCACCAGGGAGAGAAGCGAAATAACAACAGTTTGCTACGAGGTACAATTAAATCAAACTATAGTTATGACATTTAATTTGAATTAATAGTTTCTATTATATACAATTTTCTCATTTATATATACTGTATTGAAAGAAATGATTCATGGTTCACGTAGAGGAAAGTAAGAGGAAAAAATTATGAAATCAAAGATACTGTTGTAAAATTTATACAATAAATTATGTAATGTATGTCCATGGCCCACATGGCCCACATGTACTCAACTTTGCTCTCCAAGTTACTAAATGCCTATAAAAGGCCTACACTATATAATATATGAAATGATATACCAAAAAACATTGAAAGGAAAAGTTTCTATTGCTTTATGTTCTTCCTCTTTCTTTGTTTTCACTTTTCACCATTTGATTTTAATATTCTGCTTTTATTTTATAACACATTATCAGTACGAGGCTCTAATATTATTTGAGATCACTCCTAATTTGTTTTTTTTTATTATTAATACACAAGAAAACATGATGTACGGCCATGAAATCTTCTTTGACAACATCTCAACAACACCTTAGTAAGTAGATCCTTGGTAGTATTCTTATCTAATTCAACTGCAATTGATTTCTTATGTGATTGGTTATATATCTGCTATTGTGCACTATTTAAAGCGTTATTAATTTAACCACAAAAATAACCACCACTTGCTTACAAAAATAAAAGAGGGACTTACACCTCTATTTGACCTATAAAATTTAAAGGCTTGTTAATGTTAACAAATTTCATTATTTATTGTGGAATATGTGAGTAAATTGCCTACAACTTAACAAACTTTAAGCAAATCAAGCAAAAAAAAAATAACAAGAGATAAAATTAGAGGATATGCTTATCCTAAAGGTCTATCAGGTGTTATTTTTCAAAAGCATATAAAAATATTTGATATATTATGGCATAGCACACTACTATTAATTGCTATATTATAATTTTATCAAAACTTCTTAGTTTATATGAATGATGCTATTTTAGATGCTATATTTTTAGAGCATAAAATCTATCTTGAATTGTTATGAATTTGAATATCAAACATCAAAAGATATACTTAAGAAACAGAGTGAACAGTAGATCACAAAAAGAAAATGATTTATCTTTCCAAGTTTGATTTTAAGGATATTAAATTTGATTATGCTTATGAAAGATTATGAAATGATAATTTTATTTTAATTTGATAGTAATAAATAAAGTTTGAATACTTAAGGTATTCTTTTACTTATGGTTCACCATAATTACTAAGAAAAATATGTATTAGAGACAATTTTATGGTTTACTTGAATTGTAATACAGGTTACAAGAATTGTTCTGCTACAAAAATTAGTATACTTTCATTTCTTGTTAAAATTTAATTTATTTATCGTATAATCATAAATGATATTTTTAAGGGCACGAGGGTGAACTTTATTGTACTTTATCCTATTATGCAATTGATTGAAAATATAACGATAGTCTCAAGTCTCATCACACTAACAGGATAAAACATCAGGTTTATATCCGGATGCACTATGATAATGTAATGTTGGGTTCAAGTCCCATCAAATTATGGCCTAACACGCCACCTTATGAATAAGATGATGGGTTCGAGTCCCACAAAATATGGCCAATAAGTCTTCTTGTAGAAAAGACGCTCCATTCAAATCTTAATGCAATATATTAATGATATAATGATGGCTGAGCAATCTAATGTGCTTTTGATGAAAAATTATGAAACATATGATTTTGCTCCATTCTCTAAAATGAATGTGGTAACCGTACATGATATGTCTAAAAGATGACAGAATCACTATTGTGTTGTATAAATGAATGTGGTGTGACAAAAGACAAAATAATAATAGTCATCATTATGGTAAAAATGAAGAACACTACGGGTTCTCCAAAAAATCCTTCAAAATGTGAAGATAATTTTTGTCATCAAAATGGTATAAAAGGTCATTAGACACATGTCTGTTGTGAGACCTAATACTTTGATAAGTTTTTAAGATCTCCATCAAAGAAAATGAAGAAAAAAGTGGTGATATGCTTGACTTTCAAAAGTGATGTCGAGGTATTTGATGTCATATGAATATGATAAATTTCAAAGCATGACAATGAACTTCTAATGAAAAAATAATAATGATTATGAAGCATGTATATATGATTATGGTCAATTCCTTGAAAAGAATGTCACTTGTAATAAGTATCATGAAAAGTGGACAATTCTTGACAGTGAATGTGTCAAGAGATGATGAAAATTATAAATAAAGACATACTCATGTATGATTTAATAAATACCACAATTCACCTTTATGGGAGGTTAGAGAGAAACAATTTTTTTTTGGTATAAATAATCATTGGTCAAGTACTTTTAGTACATCATAAATATTATGATATGTTTTATTAAGAAGTACCGAAAGGGTATAAGAAGAAAATAATTGAACATAAAATTATCATTAATTATATATCTCTGCATGTCATATATTAAATAAAAAGGAGGAGATACTAATGACAAATGTAAATCAAGAAACAAGTTTTGCTTGTAATGATTTTGACCATGACAATAATGATATAAATTCTCTTTGAAAGAGATGTCACCACACAAAAAATGTTATGAAATATGTGGTAATATCCAATGTTAATTGTGAGCTTTGGTGAGGTAATGTAATACTACCCAAAGAAATAAAATTGCTCATAATATTGAAATTGTAGTAAGTCTCGAAAGAATTTTTTTTAAGTTTCAAGAAAATAGTCAAAGAAAAAAAAATATTGAGACTATAAAAATATGAAAAGATTTAAGATCTTCATACTACTACAATCAAAGTGGGTTATAAATATTTACGTGAAAGATTACACATATTTGCATATTGTTTGTGGTAGCTAAATATGAGCATGATGATGGAATCACATGCTAAACAAACTACAAGTTTATTGAAATAAATATCAGTTGGCATGACCGGTTGATGACCATCCCGGTTCAAATATGATACGAAAATAAATGAGAATTCATGTGGTTATATATATTGAAGAAATAATAAATTCTTCAAGAATTCTCTTGTATTGTTTGTTCTCATGATAAAATTATCATTGTACCAGCTAAGTTGAGATTGTATCTCCCGAGATTTTGAAATGTATAGAAAGGTGAATATGGGCCCGGTCACCCGCCATGTGGATCATTTACTATTATATAGATGCATCTATGTATGGTCACATGTGCTTCATTATCAACTTGCAATTTGATTTTTGCAAAGGTTGTTTGCTCGAATTGATAAATCAAGAGCACATTTCAAATTATAAAACTATATTAATAATGTTGGTATATATCCAAGTGGTTTAAGCATAAATTATATACTTATAGCTAAATCATTGGTTATGAGAACAAAACTCTCAAAAAAAATTTGGTATGAGATGTGTTATTTAAAGTGTAGCAACACTTGTATGTATCAAGCCAACAAGGTTCCCCTATCACAATTAGTTCAGGTTCAGGAACCAAATAATTCTCATCTAAAAATTTAAATGTGCGGTTTATTATTCAATTACTCCACCATTATGCAATGCACAAAGATGAGTCCCCAAATAAGGTTGGGTGAATGTTAGATTCTCTAACATTAGGGGGAGATAAGCAACTGAAAAATAAGTTATACATAATGAATTATATGATCCTCGTTGAAGAGATAATTTAAGTCAATTGTCAGACGCATTCGCTGACCCTCTGTTATAATCCAATTATGAATGCTCCAATGAAAAGTCCTTGAAGGACATAATTTATGGCACGTTTGAAGCGTGATAAAGTAATCGATTCGAAAGATAAAACTTCTTGAAGAAGAAAAGGAGCTAATGATTAAGATGGTCATAATAATGAGGCAAGTGCTTTAGAAAGAGCACCATGACATAACACTTTATAAAACCTTGACAAAGGTTCAAGTACCTGTAAATGATGAAAAATAAAGTGAGCTTGATAAGTTATGTCATAATAGAATCGATATCAAATAACCATCGACGCTATCTTGAATATAATGTAGCGCTCAAAATTATAAATGGTGATGAGGATCTTGAAATTAAATCTGTCGAGAGTTGACAGTTAAATGATTGGCCAAAAGAAAATACAATTCAAGTATAGTTTATTTCACTTGAAAAATGATGTTCTGGACTTATTATGTCCATATACCAAGATATAATGTTAGTGGGGTACAAATTAATTATTGTGCGATAAGTAAAATCATAAAATATAAAGTACGATTTGTGCATTAAAAAAAATAAAGATTTTTCGCAAAAGTCCTGACATTATTGTATGGAGATGTATTCTTCTAAGGTGGATGCAATGAAGTTTCTATCAGTCTGACAATATATGAAAAACTTGAACATGCATGATGAATGGTTAACATGACTAGCTAGATGATGCTTATCGTGACCAAAGACACTAACTACGGTTCGAGTGTCTACGATCGTCGATAATATAGTAACCCAACCGAGGGTTGGGGTCGTGTCCCAATGGAGCGGTTTTGAGAATTGATAGAAATATAAAATCTAGTTCTAACTAGTCGTAGCTAAAGAAATTAACGATTAAAAACATTGTAAATCAAAGGGGGGACACAAAAGTGTCAAATATCAAATTGGGGTTTTTGTCACAAGTAAGTAAAAACAACAAAAAATAACAAGAAAATCAAGTATGGGGACGAGTTCTTGGGGTGTGACCGCAGTACAAGTTGAGATAAATAGTTGGGTACGTGCTTTCGATAGAAAATTTGTAAGATAATAGTGACTAGGCTAAGCTTTAGATGAAAGTAAGTTCCCTCTCGGGCAACTTACCCCATTTCAAATGCGTTCATCTCGGACACCCATTTGCCGCATGAAGACCAACCTACGCCTTACCCCACTCACTCTCTCGAGCTGAGTGTTAGGATATGGGACTAGGGCTCACCCTCTCGGGCTGAACCTCATGTCGACCCACTCCTTAATTAGGCCATCAGTCTAGTGGTCTTGGTTTCGTGACCTCCCTCTTGGGCAAGCCAAAAACACATGGGTGGCTTTGTATTTGCAATTACAAACCCATTAACTTAAACCACAACCACTAGGTGAAATCACCATTAAAATACATCTAACCTACCAGCAAGCAAGACCCAACAATAATATCAACACATATTTGCTAAATCACAACCCAAGAATGGAGGTTTTTAGCCACACATCAAGAGATATAAATTTTTACCTTCAATGATGTTGAAATCAAATGGGTATAGAGAAATAAGTCTTGATTTGAGCAAAGAATGAAGAATCCAAGAGACCCACTTCCAAATTGAAGGAGGTGAAACCCTTTTCTTCTTCAAGTCTTCAAACCCTCTCCAAACTTGAGAGTAAAATAAAAATAGTACTAAATCCAAAATCTGATAATAAAAAAATATAATACTAAAATCTGATACTAAGCTATAACTCTCAACGAGTATTTATAGCTTTCAAAAATATGTGCTGTGGCGGATCACTCGGCGACATTAGTCGGAATCGCCGATCAACTCGGCGAATCGCCTTTTGGTGTAGTTCATCGCCATCTTGCACCGTCCTTCGGTATCGGCTCTGTGTCATTGGGCGACATAGTACTGCTTCGCGGAACTATTCAGTGACACACCGACTTCTCCCTTCTTCCGCCGACTTGATCCTTTTCTTCAGGGCTCAGCACACTGGAACAAAAGGCGAAGTGAGACCCTTCGGTGATTCGCCAAGTGAACTCGGCGATCCTCAGACCTTCATTTTCTTGTTCTTTTCAGCCTTTTCGTTCCCTTTTGCGCCTAAGTGTCCATGCTTCCACTCAAACTTTAAATACCTGAAACTTAAGCATTTTCATCACATATTGAGATAAAATAAGCATTTGAGGACACTATTTTTATTAAAATAAAGGCCTAAATGAGTCCAATCTGTGGACTCATCACTAGACAGTAAATATTATATGAAAATCCTTGAAGGATTTAAAAGGTTATAAAGCGATTACATTGAATAGTACCCTAATGGTTATAAGATCGCATATTATAAAGATCAATTTTGATCTCATTAAAATGGTTAGAAAGTACCATGTCATAGTGCAATTGGTGCACTTATGTATCTTGCTATTATTATTCATGGTAAATAATTTTATTAGTATGCATGCAAAATATAACATCACTCTTATCGGTGGAGATAGTAGAGTGAATCAAATATCGATATAAATTATTTATTCTGATCAATTGTGTCAAGATTTATTGATCGTGAAATTGCAGGAAATTATGAAGTTTGAACTCATGAAAGTTATATATTTTCATTTGGAAATACTGTCATTTCAAATCATTCCACAAGACGGTCAATTTTACAGAAAGTGTTCGTCGGTGCTCAATTGTTGTTGCTAACAAATCGAACGAGCAAATTGTCTACGTCGACAAGATCACAAATTGAGTGTTTTTCAAAAATATATTTGGTTGAGATCAATAAACATACCCAGAGAATGTGTGATCTTCCTTTGAAAAGAGATATTTCAACAACATCATATGAAGACAATGCCTCGTATGCTAAACTAAGAGGAGGATACATCAAAGAAGACTGAGCAAAATATATTTAATCAAAGTTCTTCTTCTTCTTAATGATAAGAAGGGTTGTAGCCGATTGTTTACACTTCGTATTCACCAAGGCATTATCAACTTCAACCTTTGAGAAGTTGAGATATAAGATTGGAATGTGTAATCTTCGATTTGTTAAGTGTTGTTTTAAACAGGGGGAGTATAATACGCGTTGCACTCTTTTTTCCTTAGTCGAGGTTTTGTCCCACTGAATTTTTCTGGTAAGGTTTTTAATGAGACAACTACCGATGCGTATTACAACTTACAAGATATGTGTACTCTTTTTCCTTCACTAAGATTTTTCCTAGTAAGATTTTAACGAGACACACTATCTATTAATGAATTTCCAAAGAGAGTGTTGTGAAAATATTACGAACGATCATGTATACTTGTTCTTTTACTAGATTTTTGTTTACATGGACATCCAAGAAAGAGTGTTGTAAATAAATTATGTAATGTATGTCCATGGCCCACATGGCCCACATGTACTCAACTTTGCTCTCCAAGTTACTAAATGCCTATAAAAGGCCTACACTATATATGAAATGATATACCAAAAAACATTGAAAGGAAAAGTTTCTATTGCTTTATGTTCTTCCTCTTTCATTGTTTTCACTTTTCACCATTTGATTTTAATATTCTGCTTTTATTTTATAACAACTACATATTTATTATATCTCTTCACTGTCTTTTCCGACGAGCTCATTGGAGTGCTACCCACCACCACCGGACTCCAACCAGTAACCTCCAAATGGTGTCAAAATTTCACCACTTCTTCCTCACACCTTCCTCTACATGAATATAAAAGTCATTTCCTATGATTCCTAATCAAAACTCCGTAGATCTGAGAAAAGCTGAACAATCACTACCAACCGACCACTTTCAAAGGGTCGATAAATTTCACAATTTTTCTCTTACTTTCCTCTATGTGAAACCATGAATCATTTCTTTCAATACAGTATATATATATATGGGAAAATTATATATAATAACAAACTATTAATTCAAATTAAATGTCATAACCACAGTTTGATTTAATTGTACCCCGTAGCAAACTGTTGCTATTTCGCCTCTCTCCCTGGTAAATCTCGCTCGCCACTCTCGACAGTCTCTCCCTCGTCTCTCTCACTTTTATACAAACGCAAATGTATAAAATGCGTTTGTGTTTGTATAAAGCGAGAGAAAATTGTATATATACATATATTTTCGTTCCCCTCTCTCCCCTCTCCCAGATCTCGCTCGCCACTCTCCGAGATCTCACTCACCACTCTCACTCGCCTCTCTCACTTTATACAAACACAAATGTATACATTGCGTTTGTGTTTGTATTAAGCGAGAGAAAATTGTATATACAAATACAAATACATATATTTTCGTCCTATACACTTATGATTATACAAATACAGATCTTCCCCTGCCCAAATTTCTTTTGTCTTTCTCTCTTTTCTCGATTTATACAAACACAGATTATACAATTGATTCTTTTGTATATGTATACCGAAACATATTATACAATTGCTTCTTTTGTATATATGTATAGCGAAATATACATATTAATAGCCATAGCAAACATAAAGTTTACTATGGAGCGCAATTATGCAAACTATAGCTATAACATATAAATATAATTTTTGTGTTTTCTATATGTGAGCGTTGTTCAATTTTCTAAGTAATATTAACGTCAAGCAAGGCCCATTAAAGAGGAACCACTCTTTATTACAACATTTTTTATTTTCAGAATTTAAATTCGAAACCTATATATAATTAATGGCAGATAGATTATATTCATCTATCACAACCTTTAGTCATGACTCATGATGAATTATTGTTTCACTCTCTTTATTTGTGCATCTTTGTGATGGATAGATTTTCAATAACAAAAAAAAGATAATAAAAAAGATAGGAGTCTATAATATGATACTGACCGAAAATATTTGTGTAGTTTGTATTGGATGTACTTAAAACCATCATCATAATGCATTAGGTGCACATATATATATATATATGAATGATTCATTTCAAATAAATATCACTCACTTTTTCCTATAAACAATTAATTGATTCATATTACAAGATGAGTAAGTTAGTGCATTGAGATTTTAACAGGACATGAATTTACAATTGTACTTAAAGTTCTAAATTTCACTACGAATTTTTTACAAAGTGTAGCCACCCCAAACCTACCTAAAGAAGAAATTTGTGATAAGTTGACAATCATCGTAAAAATAATTCAAAATATATTGATTTCTCTAAATAATATATTTCATATCAAGGGACTCAATTAATATAAATAATTGAGGAATATTAATTGATTGATTGTCTACCATTTTATTTCAATATTGATATTTTTACTCAGGGTATTGTGTTTGGTACTTTTTTTTCTGAGTAGAAATAGGTAAAATAAGTTTAATAAGTGGTATTCCGACTAATTGTCTCCTCCCCGGCCTCTAAAACACCCATTTCCACACCCACCCACATAGCCCCGATTCCTACTCACCCCACCCTTATAATGTTTGCCTAAATTTATAAATACTTTTAGGATAATATATTCTACTTACTTATTTTATAAAATACAAGAAAATAAATAAAAAACTATTTATTTTTAAAAAAAACATATTAAATGTAAAATATGTTCCTTCGTACCAAACAAGTTTCTAAATATTAGTGATGTATATTACTTTAATTAATGTAGTTTTACACAGTTTTTAAATGTATAGTTTTATTTCTCAAACATTGAGTAACAGAAATTAAAAAATTACTTTAATGTATGAGTATATATTAATCAACTTATACTCATAACATTAGTCAAAATATGAAATTGACCCCACACCATAATTATACATAAAAAATGATCCAATTACTTTTTTCAACATTTATGTGGCATATTTAAATTCTACATTCGAGTAAAGCTGCCAAGCATGTAATATTTATTTTTCATTTTTGTATGAAATTTGCTATATAATTTAATCCCAAGAGGAAGAAAAAACTTGGACTTGGTATGAGTCAACTTCCATATTCCTAGGAGATACTGGATATTCCTACAATATGTATTATTTTAAAAAAAGATTGTTCCACCAAAGTCCTATTTTTGTATTGAGTAAAACCCTCCCCTCAAAATCATATTGCTACATGGATTATTTTTATAATGTTTGTCAATATTAAATTGATTATTACATGTCTCACAAGTCACAATCAATTACAATTCACACAAAACAAGGTGAAATATAAAGTCATGTTCCAATTACAATTATATCTTGAATTAAGTCATGTTCCAATTGAACACTTCATAATAAAGTATTCGTTAATTAGACACCTTCGATTCATTTTTTTTTAAAAAAATTACGCGTATTTTCATTCATCTATTAGATAGTACTTAACCACATAAAATATGTCATTTCCTTTAATTGGGGAATTTTCGCATATAGCCACTCAAAAATAACTTAATTATGCTCCATAGCTATAATTAACTAATTGCGATTTGTAGCTACATGTTAGAGGAAGGAGAGAAGCGAGCGAGATTGGGAGAGAGGGGGCAGAGAGTGGAGAAATACAAATTGTATATGTATATATGTCGATATGTATATGTATATCTGTCAAATAATTGTATATATGTATCTGGTATACATATGTATTTGTATATTTGGAGAGAGAGATTGAGAGAGGGATGAGAGAGGCGAGCAAGAGATGACAGAGAGTGGATAGAGGCGAATTGTATATGTATAATAATTCTATATAGTATACATATGAATTTGTATATCTGGCGAGTGAGATTGGGAGAAGAGGAGAGAGGGGAGCGAGATTGGGAGAAGGAGGAGAGAGGCGAGCGAGTGAGGGCAGAGAGTGGAGATAGACTAATTGTATTTGTATATCTGTCATATAATTGTATATATACATATGAATAATTTATATATGTATATGTATAAGCGACGTAATTACAGTTAAAAGTAAGATGCAAGCCATAATTAATTCAATCTATAACTATGTTAGCTAATTAACTAGTATATATTTGTTTATCCGCGTAATTTTCCCTTAATTATAAGCATCAACCTCATATAGAAAATGCCTTGAATTTTACATCTTATTGAGGCGAATGCTTATAGTTAAAGAAAATGACATATATTACGTGATTAACTTAACTACCTAATAGACAAATGAGAACACACTTTTTTTTTGAACCAAAAGTATCTATAGAACACTCCTTTATTAGGAGTTAAGGTGTTGATTTGAAGAAGACTTTACCTAATAGGACGTGTCTGCAACTATTTCTGTTCTGCTTAGTCAAAATCTTAAATAATATTAGTACTAATTTTATAATTAAGGTGCATTGAAGATAAGTGTTGGACCAATCAGTTTCTTGATTAAGACTCAATTAAACAAGCAATTGAAAATTATAAAGTCAGAAATAGAATACATGAAATTTATCTTGCGTATGCAATGATCACAAAGCATATACTAAGATTTCCTAATTTTAGACATTTACTATTCTCTATTTTTGGTTAGTGCTAATGCATGTTTGCTAATCTTCAATTAAAAATTAATTTCCATTTTGCAACAAATGATAAGAGATAGTCAATGTTGTTATCATGTCAAAAGTTTTTGTGATACTTCTATTTAACCAAGTTTAGTTCCTTCTTTATTTAGTTTGATACAAGGAAATAAACTTGATTTCATCTAATCCAAAATATATAATAATGCCTCCTTTTAACTACAAAAAAAGTCCAAAATACATCAAGAGAGCACAAAGTTGGAAAGAGTTAGTATTCTTTTGTTTTCCTTTTGTGCCTTTATTGGGGCATTTTCAAGAATGTATTACGTATCATGTTCTTGGCATGTTCTTGGGCATATTCAAGAATGTATGATGTGTGTGTAGATGTGAATCTATGATCTAGAGTCGGTCAATACACAATGAGTGTTTGTTTTTATGGGAATGCATAGTTCGAGTTGAAGCATAAAAACTCGTCCCATGTTCTTGGGCATTTTCAAGGATGTATGATGTGTGTGTAGATGTGAATCTATGATCTAGAGTCGGTCAATACAGAATGAGTGTTTTTTTAAATAGGAATGCATAGTTCGAGTTGAAACAGAAAAAACTCGTTCCATGTTCTTGGGCATTTTCTAGGATGTATGACGTGTGTGTAGATGTGAAACCATGATCTAGAGTCAATCAGCATGGAATGAGTATAATCTTCTCATATGTATATGTACAAATGCACATTTTCAATTTACCTAATTTGAATATGGATTATACATAGTTCGAGTTGAATGCAATGTGTTCATTTGAACCATAAAACTCTCTCTGTTAATGCACGAGTTGATCTTACATTTTTGTGATTGTTGCAGAACTTTCATTACTGAAGAGGAGTGGCAGAGTATGGAGGAGAGTGATATATCGAAAATGGAAGGGCAAGGAACAATGCAGTCTCCGATTTCTTCAGTTGTTGCAATAGCCATAACTGGAAACAAGAATAGCAGATATGTGGTGAAATGGGCATTGGAGAAATTTATTCCAGAGGGAGAAACGCGCTTCATGTTGCTACATGTCCGCCCTGAGATCACCGCGGTTCCAACTCCTAGTAAGTATTTGACTCTAGAATATCTTATGTTGAAAGTAGCAGAAAGTTCTGCTACATGTCTGGATTGTTGCTGTGCAAGAATTCGAGTATAAATTCCTTCGGTTAATCTAGCATACCTAATGTAAAAACTTCATTATTCAACACCCTCTATCACGTATCACCTGATTTGGAGTCAAAAATAAGTTTTTCAAATGTCTGATCTTGAAAGTGTGGTTTGTTACCTGCCTTGTAATTAGTCTAAACTTGCAAGTTGCTGCATTTTCTTTTGTTCTAGTGGGGAACTTGATTCCTATTGCACAAGTAAGAGAAGACGTAGCGGATGCTTTCAGGAAGGAAGTTGAGTTGCAAGCAAGTGAAAAACTTCTTCCTTACAAGACAATGTGTAGTCGGAGACAGGTTCGAGTTATATTCAATGTGTGCCTGAAATACTTGAGGAATTACATCTTGGTTACTAATGTTCATTTTCTCTTAACTAAATGCAGGTACAAGTAGGAGTTGTTCAACTTGAATCAAATGATGTTATAAATGCAATTGCAGGGGTAGTATCTAAATGTTTTATCAACAAGCTTGTTATTGGAACCTCAACCCCTGGCCTATTTTCAAGGTACCAATAACTCGAAATCAATATGTCTTGATTGACATTTCTTTGTTGCGATTAGCATACTATTAAGTGACGCGATGATGTGATAACTTACTGAATGATTCACAGGGGAAGAAACTTATCTGCAAGTATATCAGAAACAGCTCCAACCTTTTGCACAGTTTATGCTGTGTCAAAGGGAAAACTGTCATCAGTGCGAGCCTCGAGTACAGAAAACAACAGATTCCTTATAGATGATAGCAGTGATACAAGTAGTTCATCTAACAACTCTACAGGCCACAGCTTAAGCTCACAAGCAGGTATAAACTTCTTATTCACATATTTCTTCATTTTCCTAGACGTTAGCGAATGATACAATGAACTACATTAAAACAAGGCGATCAAATGATGAAACAAGAAGCAATTGAAAATGATTACCTACAAGTATATGCAAGACCGGATATTCCCCTTGTTTCATTGCCACAATTGTAATATCTTGTTCCTTAATTCTCAGAGAGGACGGACCATAGCTCAACTTCACCTGCTTCATACTCTCATTTGTACTCTCCTTCTCATCAACCACAACGTTATCAAGCTAAATCTCCAGTGCACCAGGCCCTCCACACACTTCTCCATAAAAGAACAAATTTCAGTGAAAACATCCAATCTAGAAGTTCATCTGTCGATATTGGAGAAGCATTTCAAGCTCTTTCAATTAAAAGCAATACTCCTTTGCATAAAAGAGCAATTTTGGATGAAGTCATCCATCCTAGAGCTCTATCTGTTGCTATTGGAGAAGCTGATGATGAAAAAAGTTGCTATTTCAGTAGCTCGGGAATTACTGATCTCTACAATCGTGCTTCAAGTTTCAAAAAAGCGAAAGTCGACAACCAATCATGGTCAATAAGTCAGTCTTCTACCTCAGATGTTCCAACAGATTCTTCATCTGGAAGTCAGGTGATCATATTTTTCTTTCATTTAACATGCAGTGCCATACATTCACTTTGCTTATATGAGGAGCTTCTTGGTTCCGCAGTTTTATGCGTAGTCCTAAAAGTTAGTAGAAATCTTACAGGCTACTGCAAACCTCCTGTTTACAGAAGGAACTATGAGAGGTTTATCCAGGAACGAATAGTGACACTTCGACTAGACTTTAACTATTTTTTAATTTTGTGACTGTAGAAATTACATGAAATCTAACTTCACGGCTCAAGTTACACTTGCCATAGTTTCATGAATTGCTACTAAAGTCTTTGTATATGTGCAGGTTAACATCAATTATGACCTAGAAAAACTGAGAATTGAGCTCAGACATATTCAAGGAATGTATGCAATAGCCCAAACTGAGGCGATAGATGCTTCTCGGAAGGTAATTTTCATTTTAAACTGAATTTGTGGCAAATAGTACTCCCAAATGCTATTATATTACTCTTTTTATTAGAAGGATGAAATCAATAAGCATTCTTGCCTCTTTCATGCACATATTGGATAATTTGCTTATACTGTGGTTTCTCTCAGTTGAATGAATTTCAGAAGCTTCGAGTAGAGGAAGCAAATAAACTTAAGCAGATAAACCTTAAAGAGGAGGAAGCGAAAGAATTGGCAGAGCAAGAGAAGTTAAAATGTGAAGCAGCAAAGAAGGAAGCTGACTATGCAATGGAATGCGTTGAAAGAGAAGCTGAGCAAAGAAGAGCAGCAGAGAGCATTGCCAACCGGGAGGCTAGAACAAAAGAAAAGCTAGAGAAATCATTGGCACTACCTTTGCATCATTACCAGGAATTCACGTGGGAAGAGATTGTGACGGCTAGCTCATCATTCTCCGAGGATCTTAAGATAGGAATGGGATCATATGGAATGGTCTACAAGTGCTATTTGCATCATACACCTGCAGCAGTGAAAGTTCTTCATTCAGCTGAGGCTCATAGAACTAAGCAATTTCAACAAGAGGTATGTAAAATCTCCGAACAGAGAAAGACGTCACGCTAACAGGAATAACTAAAATAAGCTTTAAGTAACGTACATGGCGTATTAGCTTCAGCAAACTGTTGTTGTGATTCCACTGCTGCCACTCAAATTTGACTTTGAGTTAAACTAACTATATCCTTTTTCTGGCTATTTCCACAGCTTGAAGTATTGAGCAAAATTCATCATCCTCACTTGTTATTTCTTCTCGGTGCATGCCCTGAACGCGGTTGCCTAGTATATGAGTACATGGAGAATGGAAGTTTGGAGGATAGGTTGACAAGGAAAAACAACACACCTCCACTTACATGGTTTGACAGGGTTCGCATAGCGTGGGAAGTTGCTTCAGCTCTTGTTTTCCTTCATAACACGAAGCCAAAACCGATCATACACCGTGATTTAAAGCCAGCTAACATACTCCTTGATCACAACTTAGTGAGCAAAATTGGAGATGTTGGTCTTTCAACAATGGTTCAGTCAGACTCTTCCTCAGCAATGACTGCGTATAAAGACACGAGTCCAGTTGGTACACTTTGCTATATAGATCCTGAGTATCAAAGGACAGGATTAGTCTCTACAAAATCTGATGTTTATGCTTTTGGGATGGTCATATTGCAGTTGCTTACTGCAAAAAGAGCCATAGCTTTAGCCCACATGGTAGAAATGGCTACTGAAGAGGATAAACTGGTGGAGTTGCTGGATCAAGAAGCCGGTGAATGGCCTCTTGAAGAGACAAAGGAACTGGCTGTACTTGCTCTAAAATGCACTGAACTTCGACGTAGAGACAGACCTGACCTGAAAGATGAAGTTCTCCCTATTTTGGAGAGATTTAAAGAGGTTGCTGATAGAGCTCGACATTTGAAATATAATCAACCTCCACCTCCTAGCCACTTCAAATGCCCCCTACTCAAGGTACACTTATGTTGATTGCGTAAATTGCTTAATAGTAATTTACGTTATGCTGTTATGCATGTTACAAAACCTACTTCCTGCTCTTTCCTTCATTTACTAAAGGAAAATTCTGCTACAGGAAGTGATTCAAGACCCCTGTGTTGCGGCTGATGGATACACTTATGACCGGAAGGCAATAGAGTCATGGCTCGCGGACAATGATAATTCACCAGTTACAAATTTACCATTACCACATAAGCACCTGCTTCCAAATTATGCACTTCTCTCTGCTATCAAAGAGTGGAAGTCAGGGAAACATTGACACAACTTTCAGCTATATTCTTGAGCTTCTTCGAGACAGGAGCCTCTATGCTTGTACATGAAATTACTAGTGTTAGTTGATAGATTAGTCTCCCAGATACATTCGTTTAGCATTGCTTTCCCACAAGAATCCCTCTACATTCTTTGAAACAACTGATTGGAAATTAAAGAATCGAGGCAAATTCAACTCACTGATGAGCTACAATGTAAAGAAGTTTTTGTAAAGAATTCCCAAATAAATTCTTGAAATGTTAACTAGAGGTTAACATAAACATAGAAATGTATATGATCAGATACTCATTTTCTTGTTTTTCCTGTTTATTCAAGTAGGTTGTACTTCAACAAACTCTATTGCCTTCAACTTGAGTGCCCTTTCTTAGAGAAATCCAGCTTTGTAAATATATAGTACTTCTTGCAGACGTAGCTAGTCGAGCGATTAAGTTTTCAAGAAGTGGAGCCTAAAAATTTCATTCATGATACATATAACTGAAAGGCGCATTGTGAGCTAAAAGAATCAGAGAAGGTAATACCAGGAGGGGTAAAGTGCTCAAAAGAAAAGGTAGAATATTATTGCAGCTTGTTTCAGATGAAGCCAGACAACATTTAAGTTAGCAAGCAACTCGAGCTATGCGATAGGTATAAAACGACTTGTTCAATCAAAGTGTTACTCTTAGTCAGAAACCACGTAGCAGCTAAGGAGCCAAACTTAAGGGGAATGGGATATTGACAAGCAGAAGTTCTCTCTACAGAAATTCCAAAGTATTCTACTAGAGGTGCATTGTTCGAGAATATGAAGATTTTTCCTTTTGGACACACCAATTTCGAGTTGTAAAAGTGCAGAATACAGCACTAGGACTAATGAAGAGTCCACTAGTATCCTTTCTGATAAATATCACTTTTTGCAGAAAATAGAATCTTCTCAATGAAATAAGCAGAAACAGTGATACATAGCAAACATATCGTTCATCCGGTATCAGTTATCATCAACTATAGTCATCAACAAAATTAACAAACCAGAAAATTATCTAGATAAAGTAGCTAGGAAAGTAGGCAGGACCCCCAGAATGATTCAAAGTAAATAATCCTAGACCAACTTATCCTCAAGAAGATAAAAAATGTCTACAGCCATCTAATGGAAATTAATTTGAGTCAAAGCTAGTATTCGGTAGAAGAAGAGTGAAAAAACAGACCCCAAAACAAAGATTTTTAAGCCTGAAGTGCTACATTTTGATTGATTACGACTAAGATTGAGCAACTAAAGTGATAGACACATCCCTATATATCTACTGGCCTATGTTACTCATTTTAATTTGCTTCCTATCCAGAATGGATTGTCGAACAAATGATCAACTGACGGTAATGGCAACTTCTCACAAGTCCTACCTTTTACCTTTAACTCAGCTTTTCAAGGCATGTAAAGAACCAAATATGGTAAATGATTATTCCCTTCACTTGTCATAAGAGAAAGCACAGCAAACGTAAACTCAAGAGAACTAAGTCCCGGACAACTACAAATCATTTCTCGAATCGCACATGAAGTTGGTTCACGTCGATCAAGGCAATACTTTAGGCTCCAAGAAGAGTATTCATTTTCCAATACAAAGACATTAATAAGATGTGGATCACTGACTGAAGAGCCAACCAGATGTAAATTCCCGCAGACGCATCCACAGTAATACTGCTCATTCATTTCAGGCAATTGATAAGAGTGGAGAATTTCCTTATCAATATCAAAATAACAAAAGCTATTTACCCCTTTAAAGATCCAAAAGATAGCTCCATTGAAGAAAACTCCCTTACGTTGTCCCAAATAGCTCAAAAATGCTTTTGGAAACTGGACTCGTGATCGCCTCCATGAGTTGGTATCTGAAGAGTATATTTCAATAGGGAGACAATAAAATAAACTATCTTTGGGATTACTCGAGAATTGGATCCCAACATTTATAACTTTGTAATGAGGCGATATCGAATGATCAAAGGCCAAACTCATGTCTAGTGACCCCAGATTTGGACTCGGAAGAGTATGGAATTCCTTTGTAGTTGGATTACACACAATGTACTCATCAAATAGCCTCTTACGACAAAGAAGTAAACCACCACAACAATTCAAAATTACAACATCATCAAAGGGGTCATCTTTTATCATAAAATCAAAGAATCTAACAGAAGCTTTAGATTTTGTTTTATCAGGAATGTAATAACAAGGGTAATCGAGAAAAGGCGACTGTAGAATGAGTACAGTTGGGAAAGATTGAGGCATCCAGAGAGAAGAAAAAGGGGAATTGGAGACGAGAGACCTCCAACGTTTCGAAACAAGTTTGAACCTGAAAAGAGGCCTTGCAGGAAGGAGTAGTAAAATGTTGGTTAAAAGATCATCACTACCTTCAATTTTTCAGCACTATAAGACATGTTGATATGTTTGTATGAAGAACAAATCTATTCAAACACTTACATATATATAATGAAATGAGAAGGATGAGTTCAGTCTCCAACAAGAGACTTTCAATATTCTCATCACAACATTTAATGGATTACAAAAAATGAAGAGTCCATGTTGTGTTTCCAGCAGAATCATTAATGTGCACAAAACACAATTCATTTTGTCATTACTTATTTCAAGTTGCAACAAAACAATGTAGAGCACTTTTTAAAAGCATCCAATACTCTAAAAATACAGAGTTGTTATATGAAGATTCACAAACAACAACAATGCCAGTGACGGAGCTATAATTTTCAATAAGAGGTTCAAATTTGAAGAAGTAAACACACGAACAAGTTGAAGCTAAGGGGGTTCGACATCTACTATATATATATAAAAAAATAATTTTAACCATGTATAAATAGTAATATTTCCCGCCGAACCCCCTAACAATATGTTGGGTCCACCCCCGACAACAACAACAAACTCAGTGTAATCCCACAGGCAGACCCAAAGTTAAAGGTGGAACTAGGGGTGGCAAAATGGGTAAATAATATGGGTATCCGCTCATATTATCCATTTTAAATGGGTTGGGTATCCAACTCATTTAAAAATGGGTAAAAAACGAGTAATACCCATTTTATCCATTTAAAAGTGGGTAGTTAAATGGATAAAATGGATAAAAGCAAACAAAAAAAGTGATTAAGGTAAGAAAGTCATTTTTTTAAAAACAAAAATCTATAAAAAAAAATGAAACCTTTTTTTACATTTAATTTGGGATAGGGGGGTGGGGGGGCTGGTAGGGGGTGGGTTGGTAATTTTTTTAAAAAAAATTAAGAATTTTACTGAAAAAATTAAATTTTTTGTTAATTTTATTTTGGGATGGGGTGTTGAGGGGGGTAGG
>JAJOOS010021547.1:0-23375 GCA_029582725.1 Solanum chiquidenum
TCTTGATAACAACAAAAATTGACTACTGAATTCTGATTACTTATTGAATTTTCATAATTGTTTAACAAACCCCCCCCCCCCCTTTTAATTAGCTGTTGTTTTTTTGGAAGTACTTTGACCAATTGAATATAATCTTGGGTTAAAGTAAAGTCTAAACCATTTTCCTCGTGGGATCGACCCCAACCTACAAGTTGGGTTCTTTACTTGATAACGATCAGAAGGTCTTTACAGAAGCTCATAACTCCAGGTATTCCATTCATCCAGGTTCCACTAAGATGTACCGCGATCTGCGAGAAGTCTTTTGTTGGAATGTCATGAAATGGGACATAGGGCATGACTTACCCATATGAACTCGGAATCGTGCAAACTTGGAGTATTTGGAAAGATCATTCCAAGAGATTTCTAACCATATCTGGAACTACACCTAAATTAAACAAATTTCCAGATTTTCATTCTTTCCAAAAATGACTATTTCCAACTATTAGCTTCTTCCTAGTTATTTTAACTTGCGAGGTGTTACAGTTGAGAGTTCCGATATCCTAATCTCTTTCTTCTATTCCTATTCAAGCTTGAGACAAAGAGTTCCTTATGGCTTGTTTCATGTTTTGGGAGTCATGTGTGATTATGTGTTTCCATGGTCTCCTTATGTTATGAATGTTCTTGATGAACTTATGTTTAGTGAGAAAATGATTTTTGATGATTTTTTTATTCCTCATGTTGATGTGCATTTAGTATGAGTTGTCTATATGCTTCATGAGGTGAATTATTGAACATGCCTAAATGTGCTTTTAATTGTAAATGCATAAAAAAATTTATGATTTATGATAAGCATGATTTGAGTTGGAGACGGTAATTCCTTCAATGAAATGAGAAATGTTGAAGTTTTCATGCATAATGAGTTCGTAGATTTAGGTCATACTTTCTTGTGTTGCATGGAGTATGTTTGAGATGGAGATGATGTTTCCTCCTAATTTTGTGCATTGATTATGATGTTTCATGATGGTTTGCTAGTCTTGAGTCTTTATTTTCCTAAAGTGTTTTAATTGTCATTCGAGAACGAATGTTCCCAAGGGGGAGATATTGTTACGACTCAAAAAAATGAATAGGTGAAACTAGAGCCTTACAAGTGTGTTGTTGAGTTGATATGGGGTTTTGTGTTGCGAAATGAGTTCTTGAGTTTAGGTTGAGGGGTTTAGGGGTTAAACGTCAAGGTACAACTCCCCAAGGACCAACCAAGGGTCCTTGAGGAGGACCCTAAACCCTAACCCCAAGGCTGCCCTAATTAGCCAAAAGCTGTAAAAAAAAAAATGAGGACCTACGAATGGGACCTACACCTCGTAGGTCCATCCACGCCCCTTGGAACCCATCCGTAGGTAAAGGCCCCAAATGAGGGGTTCCTGAACCAAACAACGGAGGTGCAGTACGGGGTGTCACCTCACTCACGGTCCGTGGGTTGGTGGGAGTAGGTCTCACTTGGAAACTGCCCAATCACGGCCAAGTGAGGGGTAACTTAGTAAATTCCTTATAAAATAGTTATGGGTTAGGGATAGTTTATATTGTTTTATTTCACTTGTTTAAGTCTTTTTAAAGTATTCAACTCCCTTTTTCAATTCATTATTCCCAAATCACAAAATAGAAACTACCTCCCTTCCCAAATATTTCTCTCTCTAGAAACCTCCATTAGAGAAGCAGGAGTCAAGGTTTGGAGCTCAAGATTTCATCTTTCTCACTCAATTTGTGGAGTTTCTACAATCAAGGTATGTTAGTCTTCATCCTTAGTTAAGTTCCATCCAAGGAGTCCCTTCAAAACTCTATTTCTCAAAGTTGAAATTCTCCAAAACCTAGAGTTTTCAATCTGCATGGATTCACTTTCAAAATGATTTCAAAGTGTTTATTGTCGTATATTATGATAGATTTGATGAATTACTACAATTTTTATGATGAATTATCTATGAATCCACAAATTCCCCTATTTTGTCAAATTGGATCTCAAAGTGTGGGTGATGATTGATGTGGGTGGATTGTGATCGAATTATGCATGTAGTAGTTAATATAATTGAAATATGTGAATATCCATGTATAGAATAGTGATTAAAGATGTGAATCATGAATTTTGATCTAGGGTTCTTGAAGGGCTATGAATGAAGAACCTATACATGATTATGAGAATTATGTATATGCTTTGCGATTTCAATGAAAGTAGTGTGATCATGTATAGAATGCAAATGTTTTATAATGAAAGGTTATTCTCAATTTAAAACTTATGAATGATGATGATATATGTGAAAGGTTATTCTCACATACACACACTCATGAATGAAAAATGAATGAAGTTTCTAAGATTATGTTAATGATGATGTGTTGATTGAAAGGATATTCTCAATTGTACACTAATGAATTATAATGACATGTTGTGAAAGGAATTTCTCACAATATGGGGATTCTTAGTTGAAAGGTTATTCTCATCTTTGAATCTATGAGATATCTAATGAATGGTTGAGTTGAGGTGGGGTATCTAGTAACAATCTCTATATCCCATTTTAATGAATGTTGGGTTTGAGATGGATGTTCATCCATGAGTTGAGGCAGGGTATCTTGTAGCAATCTCTTATCCCATAATAATGATCTAAAGAAATGAATGTCAAGTACTCCGTGGGGAATAATGCTAAGCATCGAGAGGATATGGTTTGAGATGGATGCTCATCTGGGAATTGAGGTGGGGTATCTAGTAACAATATCTTGATATGGATGCTCATTCATGAGTTGAGGCGGGGTATCTAGTAGCAATCTCCATATCCCATAATTATGTGCCCACATAGTTTTATAGCTAGTAGATCCACCTAAGCTAAATGTTAATGGTCCTACCTTAG
Source organism: Solanum chiquidenum (assembly GCA_029582725.1). NCBI lineage: Eukaryota > Viridiplantae > Streptophyta > Magnoliopsida > Solanales > Solanaceae > Solanum > Solanum chiquidenum. The sequence continues at coordinate 2,871 of JAJOOS010021547.1, forward strand.
GCAAGTAGAAATCCCTTAATTGGTATGGGTAACATCGGGATTCCATGATTTTCTAACATGGTCTATGTCGGTTAAGGCTTACCCCCACAAAGAATTACAATGAACTATGGCTTCTCAAGAATGCACTACTTAGTGTGGGTGGTAGTATGAGATGCCATTCATGCATTGCACAAGTAGGATTTGAGAGTAGTCATGTTGTGTTCCTTTATGTTATAATGTTTATGATCAAGGATATGAGTTAGGCACTATGGTTACTCAAGAAGTTCTATGAAGTATGGGTGGTAGTATGGGATACCATTCATGCATTGCACGGGTAGGCTTTGAGAGGGCTATGGTGTGTTTATCAATGCCATAATTTTAAATGAAATGAATGAGCTTATGATGATGCTAATGAGAATGTTGATTTAATGTCTAATGAAAAGATTGTGTTTATAATGATGCTAGTGACAATGTTGACTTGAAGGCTTAATGTAATGATGTATGTTTTACTTGGATTGTATTATGAGTTACTTTCCTTGTCATGACTAATGAAATATATATGTTCCTTATGCATGAGTATTGACTAAAGATGAGTATGACAAAAATGGTAAGTTCATCTAAGGTGGTCTTAAAGCGGTACTTAGTAGGAATAGTAGTATGGGATGATATTCTTACATTGCACAAGTATAGCGTAGGGTTATCTAAGGTGATGGTCCTAATGTGATGTAATGGCTTATATGTTGATTATGTTTGTATCTTATGCCTTTTATACTAAAGTTCATGATGTTTCTCAAAAATTGGCTTAATGCATGGTTTTCAACCAAAATGTCCTTTTTAAGCATGGTTTTTGCATGGCTATCATACTTCGTACATTTTGTGTGCTAACCCATATTTCTACATTTTTCAAAAAGTGTAGGGTTTGTACTTGAGTTCTATTCTTGGAAGATAGGTTTCTAAGGAGCAAAAAGTTGAAGATTCGGTGAGTCCTCATAGCTTCGAGGGAAAAACCCATATTTCCCTTTATGTCTTTTATTTTATGTTTAGAGCTTTTGTATGGGTTGCGTCCCAAAGTTTTAAGCCTTATGTTCTAGATGGTTTGAGACAAAGTATAGAAATACTTCCACTTGCCTTTATGAAAATGACTTTGATTGTATGGTTTTAAAGAGTTTTAAACTCCGCACTATTTCTTATGTCTTATGTTATGAATGCTATGAGGCTTGTATGAGGCTCTTCAGAGTCTTGTACGCCATGTTACGTCTGGGGTGTAGGCTTAGGTCGTAACATTATTGTACTAGGCTTCAATGTGGTGTTGGTAACATGTGTACAATGCATGATACATTTGGTGTTTCGTGATATGAGCTTAAGTTAGTTGAATGTAGTGGTAAGGAGTAGTGTTCTTTGGATGAGATTCCCTATGAAGGTATAGAACCTAAATCTTGTGATTTAGATCAGACTAATCACCCTATGTTATGTACTATGTGATTTTGATTTAGGAATGAATATAGTAAGAGTAACCCCTTCCATTCTCAGACCAACCGTCATTCAAGGACGAATGATCCCAAGAGGGAGATATTATAACATCTCAAAAAAAATTAAGATAAGATTCGAGCTATTCTTTATTTGTGAATAAGATTTTATAGGGTGATTCTTAAATTGCCCATATTTTTAAAGGTAAATTCTTTAGTGTGAGGATTAATTTGGCTATCAATTAAGGTCATTAGAAAATTATAGCACAAAGTTGAGTTGAAAGTTTCCTTACCGATTAAGTTTTGATGTAAGATTCTCTTTGGATCAACTTTAAACGATTGTATCTCTTAGAATATTAAGAGCTACGTGGCACATAACCTATCAAGTTAAAGGTAATTGATCTTCTTTCCAACACCACCAATTTTGCGCAATCATAATTTCAAGATTCTTCTTCAAGGTAAGTCTTTCCCCAAGAATTTCATTCTTTCTAACTCAAATTCCTCCTTACAATTATGAATCACTAATGAAAATCATAAATCTTGGCCATAGAGATTTGAAGAAACTAATTCAAGAATCTTAAGAAAGGTTTTCTTGACTGTTCTCCTTCATGCTTGGGTTCAAGGCTTCAATTCAAGTTATTTTTCAATATTCTTCAAGAACCTTGTTCTTTAAGGTGTGTAAGGCTAACATAGTGTTGAACTAGTTCGTCCTCACGCCCTACAAGTACTATCAAATTAGTAAAAGAGAAATATAGGATTCTACCCCTAGATTTGAGTATTCTTAAGAAAAGCTTATTTGAGTTCTTGTTTCTTTTTTAAATTCTATTCCTAATTATTGAATTGCTATATGTTATGCATTAAAATTCTTGAGTTGATTTGTTCATATCTATATTTCAACATGAACCCTATGAATTGAGTATTTTTTAGAGGAGAAATATTGTTGAGTTATGAGCTTCGAGTTTTTGAGTCTTGAGTTCTTAGTACTGAGTTTGCTTATTGCAATTCAGATCCATGAGTTGAGTTGTTTATGTCCATAATTCCACATGAACCCTATGATTTGAGTTATAAATTTGAAAAAAAAAATAAAAGCCAACAGTTGATTTCTTAAACTGAGTTTTGAGAAAGTAAAGATGAGTTTTGAGAAAGGAGTTTCTAAAACATGATTAGTATGCCAATCGAGTATGCCATCAATATATGAGCAGTATGGTATCTTGATATACCATCAATGTTCATGCAGTATGACTTCCCGAGTCATCAATGATTATATTAAAATATGATTTTGATATGTTTTGAGAAAGAGTTTTCAAGTATTAATTGGGTAAGAGTATGAGGGTACTATGTATTCCAAAGGTATCAATTTTTACATTGAGAAAAGAGAAACTGATATTTCTAAATGAGTTATGAATTCAAAAGATATTTCAAGAGCAGCTACCTCTTTTAAGAGGGTAGTTTGAGCAGTTATCTCAAATCAGAGGAAGAGTTATGTTTTTAAACATATGAGCATGAGTATATATTATTGAGAGTAGTATTGAGCACCGATATAGGGACGAGTTCAGACAACTCAAAGTCCTAATAAACCATGAATGTCAACATGGGTAAAGGGTCATACTTTTTAGATGATTCATTATTGCTCTTTAAGCATTGCTTAGTCGATCTACTTATTTGAGGTGCTCTATACCTCGACAAGGTATAAGACAGTTCTGGAAGCGTGGGCGATACGGTGTATCATCACGTAGCTCATAGTGATTGTTGTCGATTAGAGAATCTCCCAAATAGAGTTAAAAGTGTATTTTTATTATATAACTTATTAAGTTGAGTTTCATAGGTGAGTAAGTGTTTTTGTAAAGTTTTAAACGATTTCATTCCTTTATCCCATTATAATTAGTTTAGTTTATGTTTTATCTATTGAAGTCCTTTCATTCAGTTATTTGTTATTCAACTATATTACATACTCGTACATTCAACAATAGTTTGTTGAGATCACTTCATCCGTTCATCGGCTTTAGAGTGAGGTCTCCCTACTTTCGAAGGACTCCAGTTTTTATGAGTTGTTAGTAGTAGTTCTTTTGAGAAGTCGTGGGTCTTGTCTCAACACTCATCTTTGTAAAGTAGAGGCTGCATAGATAGAAAGTTTTGGAGAGTCTCTCAATTTCAGATATTTTATTTAAAACTTATGTTTCATACTCAATATATTCAGTGAAGTTTTGAGATTTAGTAAACTATTTTTAAACGTTTCTTTCAATTTGACGCTTATGTATGCTTGAGTTAGTCTTCCACTTATAGTCATCCAAGGTAATGGTTTGCTTGGGGGCCAGCAATGGTTCTCGAGTATCGGCCACATCCAGGGTGTAGGCTCGGGTCGTGACATTTTATCCATAGTGGCTAAGTTGGATCTTGAATTGCATCAAATGGATGTGAAAACTGTATTTCTTAATACAGAAGTAGGAGATGAAATTTTATGGAACAAACTATATGTTTCATGAATAAAGGCAAAGGAAATAATGTATGTCGACTTCATAGGTGAATTTATAGCCTTAAACAATTTTCTTAACAATGGTAGTTATGATTCTATAATGTGATCATATCATATGGATTTGTTATGATTCATGAAGACCATTGTGTGTTCATCAAAAGATTCAAAGATAAGCTTGTGATCTTATCATTGTATGTAGAAAACATACTAATAGTTGCAAGTGACATTGCTTTTGTAAAATAAATAAAAGAGTGGTTATCATCTACTTTTGAGATGAAGGATATGGGTGAAGCAAAAATTGTTGTTGGAGTTAAGATTTCAAGAGATCGTTTCAGCAGATTGTTATCTCTTTCACAAGAATGTTACATTAAGAAAGATCTTGAACGCTTCATTATGAAATATTGCAAGCCGATAAGCACTCCAGTTTCTAAAAGTGATGTTTTGAGATGAATGATGTGTCCTAAGAATCCATATGAGAAGGAACAAATAGGAAAAATTCCTAATGCCAACGCAGTTGGAAGTCTTATGTATGCTATGATGTGTACCGGACCAGAAATTTGTTATGTCATTGGGTTGGTTAGAAGATGTCTATCTGATGCAGGACCACAAAATTGGTAAGTAGTGAAAAGGATATTGAGATATCTCAAAGGCACAATTGACTATTTCTTATGATATCTTCAACTCAAAGGCTAGCATATGCTCATTCGTAAGGAGATTTAAATCAGAGAAAATCAACCTCAAGATATTTATTCTTTCTGATAGCGCCATATCATAGAGTAGCAAGAATCTTTCATGTATAGCATTATCTACAATGGAAGCTTAATTTGTAGTGCTTTCATTTGCTATGCAAGAAGTTGTTTGGCTTAACCATTTTCAGGTTCACTTGGGTGTGTATAATAATGGTGTAATAATCAGGCTGCAATAGCCTATATAAAGGATCCAATGTACCATACAATAATGAAACATATTGAAATAAAGTATAATTTTGGAAAAGACATAATAATAAAAAATGAAGTGAACATGAAATACATATGTATGCATCAAATGATAGCACATCCCTTAAGAAAACCCATAGCATGTGATGCTTATGAGAGAAATGTGAAGTCATTGGGTTTACGCAGATGTTGATGTATTTATATTTATTTTTCCCAAGAATGTTCATGTGAATTCACATTATTGAAGTTAATGTTTTTTATGTCTGATTTTGCATTGTTGTTGGTTTATATATGTAACACCTCAAAAATCAGAACTAAGATTGAACAAGAGAGAAGGGCGAACCATAGAGGGGATCCACAGGTTGTGAAGAGGACGACGACCCATCACCCTGCTCGTGGTTGTGCACCCAACAAAAGGCGAAAGACCACTGGCCACTGATGAGTCCATAAATTGGACTCATTAAGGGCTTTATTTTAATAGAAATAGTGTCCTCAAATGCTCATTTTATCTTAATATATGATGAAAACTCTTAAGTTTCAGGTATTTGAAGTTTTAGTAGAAGCATAGACACTTAGGCTCAAAAAGGAACAAAAAGGCTGAAAAGAACGTAAAAGTTGAAGCCTGAGCTTCGCCAATCACACTTGGTGAATCGCCGAAGGGATGCACTCCACCCTTTGTTCCAGTACGCGAAGCCCTGAAAGAAGTGGATCAAAAGGCGATGAAAGGAGCAGTTGGCGTGTCGCCGATCAGTTTCGCAAAGAAGAGATATACCGCCCAATGATCCAGGACACAAACATGATGGAGGCAAAGCACAAATGGTGATGAACCAGAAAAAAGGCGAATCGCCGATTCATTCGGCGATCGCGACTAACCTCGCCGAACGATCCGCCACAACACTATTTTTTGAAACTATAAATACTACTCTTAGTTATTATTTTTAGGCAATCCGACATTATTGTAATTTTGAGACTTAAATATTATTATTTTCATATTTTCTCTCAAGTTTGGAGAGGGTTTTTGGGAGACTTGAAGAAAGGAGTTCATCTTCTCCAAGTTGGAAGTGGGTCTTCTCTATTCTTCTTCCTTTGTTTAAATCAAGGTTTAATTTCTTTTACCCATTTTATTTTAACATCATTTTAGGTGAAATTGCTTATTTCTTTATGTGTGGCTAAAAAACCCCATTCTTGGGGTGTGATTTAGCAAATATGTGTTGATATTATTGTTGGGTCTTGTTTGCTAATAGGTTAGATGTATTTTAATGGTGATTTCACCTAGTGGTTGTGGTTTAATTTAATGGGTTTGTAGTTGCAAATACAAAACCACCCATGTGTTTTCGGCTTGCTCGAGAGACAGGTCGCGAAAACAAGACCGCTAAACTGATGGCCTAAGGAGTGGGTCTACATGAGCTTCAGTCCAAGAGGGTGATCCCTAGTCCCATATCCTAACACTCAGCTCGAGAGAGTGCGTGGGGTAAGGCATAGGCTGGCCTTCATGCAGCAAATGGGTGTCCGAGAGGAACCCATTTGAAACGGGTTAAGTTGCTCGAGAGAGAACTTATTTCAATCTAAAGCTTAGCCTAGTCACCATTATCTTGTAAATTTCCTATCGAAAGCTTGTACCCAACAATTTATGTCAATGTGTATTGCGGTCACACCCCAAGAACTTCTCCTCATACTTGATTTCCCTTGTTTTTACTGTTTTTACAATACTTGTGACAAACCCCCAAATCGATATTTGATACTTTCGTGTCACCCCCTCAATTTATAATGTTTTTATTCGTAAACCTCTTCAGCTATGACTAATTAGAATGAAATTTTAATTAACTACATATTCTCAAAACCAATCCCTTGGGACACGACCCCAACCCTTGGTTGGGTTACTATATTGTTGACGATTGTAGACACTCAAATCGTAGGTTAGTATTGTTGGTCACGATAAACATCAAAATGGCGTCGATGCCAGGGAGTGGTGTTAGTTGAGAATTGTTTGGTTAAGTTGAATTTTGTTCTTTTCAGTCATAGTTGACTGAGGACTTGCGTCGTGCCACGATATTAACTAAGGCGCTGCTTGGGAGGCAACCCAAGTTATATTTTTCTTTGTTTTTAAGTTTGAAATAATGGTGTGTTGAATGTGCAGGACAAAGTGTGGAAAGTGTTTGAAAAGTGCAGATTGGCGAGCTAAAGGTCCAGTCAGCGTATCGCCAAAGAGGTCGGCGACCCCGACCTAGACCGTTGTTGGACTCAAGACAATTTCAAAGTGGAGTCTATAAAACTCGGTGATCCCAGGAAATTATTGGCAAATCGCCAACCATGTCGGCGATCGCAATCTATTCCACCGTTTGGACCCCCAAATATCTTGGAGGTCCTGTAAAACTCGGCGAGGTAAGTGACCGCTTGGCGTGTCGCTAAGTGGGTCGGCGAGCATGACTAATGTCACCAAATGGGTGAGAAATAGATGGTTTTTAAAAGGCCAAAGGTTTAAACTTCCAACTCTTTCAATTTTGAACTTCACAAACTCACACCCGTACTTTAGTTTCTATATTTTTGCATTACTATAGTATTTTAGTCGTTGATTTGTGCTCGGATTTGGAATACATTGCCGCCTAGCATTTCAGTCTTATCTTAATCGACATTAAAGGTTGGTTTTCCGAACACCAAATTTATTTTTAGTAATTTTGTACTCATTTGCAATGATCTTATCTTAGTGATGTGTGCTGGGCCTCTCCGATCTTAATTGCTTTTGCTTATGCCTGTGAAAATCTTGCCCATAGTGTTTATATTGTTAAAATCCAAAAAAAATTAGCCTTAAAATCGGTTAAATCTTGTGGGGTTGTGCTTACATGGTGTTGAGTCTACCAGGGAGAAGTATGAGTATCCCGAGATATGGTAAAGACCAATATTGTCATGCCACCTCGAAAAAGAGCATGGGATATCACAGTAAATGAAGGGGGGTCAAATCCTCCCAAGAAGGGAAGACAAGAACCTCAACCTGGAAATAAAGGCAAGGGAAAGAGGCCTATTTCTAACAAGGAGACTACTCCCCAAGGCCCCTATATTCCTTTATGGGCCCGGGGATTCTATGCAACTGTGCAGGCTTTTTTGGCAGATACACCTTTGGCAGCTTCTAGTAGGTCTGGTACTGATGTTTCTTCTAAGGCGACTCCGGGTACTGAGACCAAGGACCAGAGTGATGCACTTGGCACTTATGCCCAGACAGATGGAGCGACTGTGTAGACAGGACCCCCTTTTTACCTCCCTCTTTGTCTTACTTTATTTCACTTTTGGATAATTTCATTTGCATTTGAGGACAAATATTTTATTTGTGGTGGGGTGAGGCCCACATTTCTTGTGTGATTACTGTGTGTTTGGATGGTTGAGCTTAAATTTTGTTTTTACACTATTTTTCGCGGATGTTTGAGCTTATGGCTCCTTTTGTTTTTATTATAAAATGATTTTGACCCTTCCGAAAAAAAATTGCAAATTTTCGCCATCTCTTGTATTCACTTTAATGTGGATGTTCCTTGGTAAATTTGAGTCTCGATTTCGATCAATATCGATGACTTGAATAGTTATTACAATCGAACGAACATGAACATGCGGCTACGATGAGACCAAATGAAGTTGCATAGACAATGTGTGAACTCTTTGCATCTCGTTGTGATTAGCCATGTATCAAATTGATTCTCTTGGGATGACCGTTGCACACTAGCAAAAGTGTGGAGTCTTGTTTGACTTTAGTGTCGATGCCTTGTGTGATAAGCTTACCTTGAACCATGCACGATAACACCTAGAATTTTCCCCGTTGGTCTGGTCAACTAAGTAAGGTTATCTCTTGATATGATCTTAGGCAACTTTGAAGAATGTGAGCCAATTTGACATATATCTCTCTTGTGACCTACCTTGTGAGTGTGTCAAACTCTTTTGAACACCCCTTGAGCCTTATCCTTCTTTGGAAGAAACTTGATGAAAACATGACCTTTCTTGATCCATTACCCATAATCCTCATAAGTGTTGGTTTGTTTGAATAGCCAACTTAGGCAAAAATCCTAAGTTGGGGGTGTGGTGAAAAGAAAAGGAAAATCAAGGAGTGCAAGAAAATTCCCGTCTATCCATGTGTTGAGAAAAATAGAACCCCTCCATATAAAAAAAGGGGGAAGAAAAAGAAAACGAATGAAAAAAAAAGAGTTGTGGAATAAAGTTGGAGATACAAAACGAAATAGGGTTTCTAACACACCATGGAAGAGTAAATAATGGGATGACTTGTGAGCACTAATTGACTTGACAAAGGAAAAGAAAGGAAGTGTTGTGAGCACCACACTTCATGAGGATCATAGTCACTGAGCCTAAATGACCATACATTTGCACTCAGCCCCATTATAAGCCTTAGAAAGACCTGTTTGATCTTGAGAAAGCTGAAACAAATGTTGACTGGAAAATAAGGGCAAACCTATGGGTGAAAGCATACATTGCGTTCCTCATTGTGAGAGTGAACGTTGTATCTGATTCCCGAATCTTAAATTGACTAAACACTTGTGTGTGGAAATGGAATCATCATTTGTGTAAGGGCATTCAAATGCTTTTGTTGAGCTTGAACTTGCATTTGAAGCAAGTAATGCGAGCTTAAGAATATTTGGTAATGGTGTGTCACAACTTGAATCTTTGAGTACACAATTGATCTTTGCATAAGTAATTTGAGTCTTGTTGTATATGTTCATGATTGAGTCTTGTGTAGCACTATTTTAGACATCCTATTTGAACTGCTGAACTTGAGTTTTACTTGAGAACAAGCAAACGTTTAAGTTGGGGGTGTTGATGAGTCCACAAATTGGACTCATTTAGGGCTTTATTTTAATAGAAATAGTCTCCTCAAATGCTCATTTTATCTTAATATCTGATGAAAACTCTTAAGCTTCAGGTATTTGAAGTTTTAGTAGAAGCATGGACACTTAGGCGCAAAAAGGAACAAAAAGGCTGAAAAGAACGTAAAAGTTGAAGCCTGAGCTTCGCCAATCACACTTGAAGAATCTTTGAAGGGACGCACTCCGCCCTTTGTTCCAGTACGCGAAGCCCTGAAGGAAGTGGATCAAAAAGCGATGAAAGGAGCAGTCAGTGTGTCGCCAATCAATTTCGTGAAGTAGAGATATACCACCCAATGATCCAGGACACAAACATGTTGGACGCAAAGCACAAAAGGCGATGAACCAGAAGAAGGGAGAATCGCCGATTCATTCGGCGATCGCGACTAACCTCGCCGAACAATCCGCCACAACACTATTTTATAAAAATATAAATACTAGTCTTAGTTATTATTTTAAGGCAGTCCAAACATTATTGTAATTTTGAGACTTAGAATATTAGTTTGTTCATATTTTTTTCTCAAGTTTGGAGAGGGTTTTTGGGAGACTTGAAGAAAGGAGTTCATCTTTCCCAAGTTAGAAGTGGGTCTTCTCTATTCTTCTTCCTTTGTTTAAATCACGGTTTAATTTCTTTTACCCATTTGATTTTAACATCATTTTAGGTGTAATTGCTTATTTCTTGATGTGTGGCTAAAAACCCCCATTCTTGGGGTGTTATTTAGCAAATATGTGTTGATATTATTGTTGGGTCTTGTTTGCTGATGGGTTAGATGTATTTTAATGGTGATTTCACCAAGTGGTTGTGGTTTAATTTAATGGATTTGTAGTTGCAAATACAAAATCACCCATGTGTTTTCGGCTTGCTCGAGAGACAGGTCGCGAAACCAAGACCACTAGACTGATGGCCTAAGGAGTGGGTCGACATGAGGTTCAGCCCGAGAGGGTAAGCCCTAGTCCCATATCCTAACACTCAGCTCGAGAGAGTGAGTGGGGTAAGGCGTAGGCTGGCCTTCATGAGGTAAATGGGTGTCCGAGAGGAACCCATTTGAAACGGGGTAAGTTGCTCAAGAGAGAACTTATTTCCATCTAAAGCTTAGCCTAGTCACTATTATCTTGCAAATTTCCTATCGAAAGCTTGTACCCAACAATTTATGTCAATGTGTATTGCGGTCACACCCCAAGAATTTCTCCCCATACTTGATTTCCCTTATTTTACTATTTTTACTATACTTGTGACAAACCCCCAAATCGATATTTGACACTTTCGTGTCAACCCCTCAATTTATAATGTTTTTATTCATAAATCTCTTCAGCTACGACTAATTAGAATGAAATTCTAATTAACGACATATTCTCAAAACCACTCCCTTGGGACATGACCCCAACCCTTAGTTGGGTTACTATATTGTCGACGATCGTAGACACTCGAACCGTAAGTTAGTGTCATTGGTCACGATAAGCATCAGCCACTAAAAGGTCTGTGGAGCTTAACATGGGCCGTGAAGTGTCCCATGAGGGGAACACAAGACCACCATGGCTACTGCGAAGGACTACGGACTACTAGACGGTTCTTGGAGCTTCACACGAGACATGAAGTTGCTTGTGAAAGAGGATTAACAGACTTTGAGGTTTGGGTCAAATTCAAACGATCATATCAATCAACACAAAATGATTTAAGTGGCCCACAACCTATTAAATTAAAGGTGTTTGAGTCCTCTTTCCAACGCAACCAAGTTTTCCTGATCGAGCCCGGAGTAAAAATTTATTCTCGTTTTAGTGAAGCCATGTCAAGCAGGGCATCTTCACGAGCTGCTAGACGGGCCTTTGCCATCATGACAGTCCGTGAGGCCTATCTTGAAATCACTTCGATAGAATTTAAGTCAGTGTTGCATTGGTCTTTTTCCCTATGCATTGGGCACTTAAACTGCGTTATTTAATGCCTAAACAACGCCGGTTTACTCAGTCTAAGCCTAATAATCTAGTCAGACAATACCCAGAAAACTCGTTCTCCAAAAATCACCCAACACAGAGCGAAAATAAGAGGAAAAGTTTACCACTTCTCCCAAGAACAAGCAGGAGTGTTCTTCGAAGTTCAACCCCGAAAACCAAAGGATTTCTCCGTAGATTTTGTCACTAGGTATGTGGGATTTCACTTTGGCCTCCTTTCACCCATTAGGACCCTAGAATTCAGTTAGCTCTTTAATTTCTCATAAACTGTTCAGACCTAGGGTTTCCAGATTTTGATGATTTGTTGTAATTTTATGTAACACCTCAGATTCAAAAAGGCAAGAAAATTTAAGTTTTTCTCAAACCTAGTGTCAATACAAATGACACCATCCACAACCCGTAGGTGGGATGACGGTCCGTCGATGGTGGCATGGTCCACGAGTTGGATTTTTCTAAAAGATATCTAATTTTATTACTTTGTAACGGTTCACCAGGATAGCCAGTCATCCATTCCATAAGTTGTAGATAGGGTTTGTAGGTGAGTCCCAACTTAGAAAGATTTCAGAGTCAGAAGTCAAGAACGACGACCATGACCTACGGTCCGTAGACTGAACCACGACCTATAGGAAGGGGTCCGTCATTGGTAGGCCAGTAATTGAGTCTCTAAAGAAAATGATGGATGAACAAGATGGTCTGTAGGTTGAGCCACAGACCGTGTCTTGCCAATGTCATTGACAACGACAGTTATTTGGAAAGAATGGGCTTTTGGGTCAACTTCAAATGGTCATATCTATTAGTACAAAATGAATTAGGTGGCCCACGACCTATGAAATATAGATAATTGAATCCTCTTTCCAACGCCATCGAGTTTGCTAAAATCCAAGCTCCAAGTAAAAAGTTATGCTCGTTTTAGCGAAGCCCTATCGAGCAGACCATGAACGACAGACCCAGTCGATGGACGGTAGTCCAAACGATGGTCCGTCAGTCCTGTAGTAGATGGCATTCGGTAGTTTTTAAGTCAGGGCTTATTGGGTTTTTTCCCAATTATTTTAACTCAATACTATGTCGTCTTGCTCTCTAATAGAAGCCTATATAATTATTTTTAACCTCCAAATTACCCAAACCCAATTCATTCTCTCAAATTCTCAAAAGAAGATCAAACTCTTCCTCTCAATTAATTCTCTCTAGAAGTTGAAGAAGAAAGCTAGGGTTTCAAGATCAAGCCTCCAAATCCTCCATTGCTTTCAAGCTTTTGGCATTAAGGTATGATAGTTTTCATCCATGGATTCTCTCCATTCATGAAGTTCCCAAATTCTCCCATTTTCAAAGTTAGAAATCCCCAATTGAGTTAGGGTTTTTTTCAATTGCCATGGGTTCTCTTGAATATTAATTTAAATGATTGAATTATGATCTCTTATGCATGAATTGATGAAATACTATAATTTTATGATGTTTCTCTTATGAACCCATGAAATCCTATGTTTTTCCAAGTTATGAGCATATAATGTGGGAAGAGTTTTATGAAATAAAACATGAATTGATAGAATTACATGAATTTATGATGAAACCCATGTCTAACCTATGTTTTCTAGATGTTGATGATTGAAAGTAGGTTTTGAACTTTTAAAGGTGAATTATGGAATTATGCATGTTCTTATGAAATATGTGAAAATGTTTAAGGATGCATTGAGAGTGAAGTATCAATGATGATGTTGTTGTTGTGTTGTTGAAAGGATTTTCTCATACACACATGAAAGCATGAATGTGAAAGGTTTTTTCACCTAGCTTGGATTGGCAAGATGGCGTGCCCTTCCATGGATAATAAGAACAAGTAAGAAATGACTATTCCGTGGGACGTATGCTTAGCACTGAGAGGATATTGAGATGGAAGCCCTCACGTTAGTAGAGGTCGGGTTTCTAGAAGCTATCTCATTATCCCTTACCTATGTTCCCCCATAGGATGATTGTCTAGATAGAAATTAGCTAGCGGGTCCACTTAAGCTAGAAGTTCATGGTTCTACCTTGGCAAGTAGGACAATCCTTTTTGGTGTGGGAGACACCAGGGGATTATATTATAGCTCACATGGTATCTATGTCGGTTAAGGCTACTTTCCACAATAATAATGAACTAAGTTTATTTCAAGAAGTATCTCACATGTGTTCAAAGGTTTTAAATTATGTTAGCTTGCATTGACCATGTTTTATGACTTATGTTTTCTAACCCTTTTACAGAATGTTTTATCTTGGTCATTGCATGTCATGAAATGTCCTACTTTAGCATGATGTAAATGTTTATATGCATGGCTATCATAGTTCGTACATATTATGTACTAACGCATACTCTTGCCTACATTTCCCCAAATATAGGGTCCGATAGTCAGGGTTATCAGTTTCATGGCTAGAAGTTGGATTGAGAGATTCCGAGCTTTGGTGAGTCCTCAAGCTTCAAGGACGGATTTCATTATTTTCAACTTTCTTCTATACTTTCAGTTTTGCATGATGTATGGGTTAGGCCCAATTTCATTCTATTGTATTAGATGGCTATTGAGACAAGTGTTTAGACTTCCGCTTTGCTTTTATAAAACTTTGGATTTGAAATGTTGTCTTTAATTATCTTTGTTCTATTTCTTATGTTATGAATGCTAAGTAGCTTGTATGGGGCCTCTCGGGATCCTATACTCCATGTTACATCTAGGGTGTACCCTTGGGTTGTGACATTTTAGCTATTATAGTTCCCATGATCTAATAACATGATTCTTGGTGATTTAGTGTAATTTGCATGTATAGAATTCAGAACCCTAGCTTTTATCAACTATCAACTCATGAATTATACTTTCTAGGCAGATCAGTCAGAAAATCATGCTTTAGAAATTGAATGCCATAACTTTTAGTATAATTATGTGCATTCCCAGATAGCATGCTAGCATTATACTCAATATTATAGTGCATTTTAGCTTTTCATTCTGTTGGGAGTAGACTTAGCACCGAATTGGACTAGGGTTCAACGAACCCTCGCAGTCTTAGAACAACTTGCCAACGTAGGTTCAAAATTCCCCTTTGTTGGGCATTGGTTTTACTGATCACGCCACAGTCATGCCTTTATACCCCTGTCAAGGTATATAGGGTCCTCTCAATGAGGTGTATAGATCGGACTCCACATTTAGCTCACGTGGTTTATGTCAATTAATAGTAGATCCCACAATCATACTCTTATTGCATGGACCATGTTATCAACATTCACTTAAGCATTCAGGCCAGCATATTAGTTACATGATTAGTATTTGGTCATTGCATTTTTCTTAGATTTCAGTTACACTTTCGTATAGTCTATTTCGATATTCATTATTATATTGCTCATTTATATCATTGTTCCGCTTAGTATCTATATCATGCATGCTCGATACATTCCAAGTATTGACGCATAGTTTGCGCTACATCATTTTATGATGTAGGTTCATGCACTCATCATCCAAATCAGGCTTAGTTCGACTGTCAGCTTACATTCAACAACTTCTGTGGTGAGTCCTCATAGTTTGAGGACATTTCATTATGCTTGGTTTATTTAGTTACTTTCATTCTTTTCATTACTTTTTAGAGTTAGTTGGGGACTTTTCCCAGCAGATCATTAGTAGTAGAGGCTTTCAGACATAGAGTCAGTATTAAGTTGTTTGGGGTTGTTTTCCCTTGACATGTTCAAATTTATTTTCATTTCGAGTCCTTAGTTTTGACTCAGTTATTAGTTATGCTTATGTTTATCTTTGTTATCTATTCAATACGCTTGTGATATGATATGTCAGACTCAAGGTTAGCTTAGAGTCACTTGTGATCTTAGGTCTCGTGTTACGTTTAGGGGATAGCCTCGAGGCATGACAATATACATATAGCATTTTTAGTTAGTGTACATAAAATTTTGAGGATAAGAAGTATGTCAAACTGGAAAAAAAAAGATTTGCCTATTCGCACAGGCAATCTCCTTTATTGTCAAAGTGACAAGTGGAGATGAGACAATTGTAAACTAATTATTATTAGAAGTGGTGATAACAGAGAACTAAATGTTTATGAACAGAATAAAATTTGTTATTTTATGTTTAATCATATGTCATTAAAATGAGTTAGTCTATTTATAATGCCAGATGTGAGTTTTGAAGCACAAAATGGTGAGTAGATTTGTGAACTCAAAGTTAGGCATGAGTTGTATAGTATTTAATTACTAAAAGACATACACTCCATGAGTCAATACGGTGATATATATTTCATACCATGTACGCATATAGTGATCCATAGGGCAATACATGTTTGCCTTACACTTTCTATTGTTTGAAGCTCTAACAATTATATGTAACTTTTACATTGTACCCTCATAACTTTAATCTGATTCTAGAGATTTAGTTTGGTGTCTGCTATCTTAGTATGTTGCCAACAGATCATGTTTGGTTCCACATGGAGGAACACTTCTAGAAAAGCATATCACGTTGAGATTAAAATATTCATGAGATGAGGAAGATCATTGAATGTTATCACATCAATTGTGTTCATTGATGGCCTTTAAGTGTGTCTATGAGGAAAGTACATAATGATGAACTCAAAATTAAGAAGAAAAAATTATGAGAAATATAGATGTGATAAATGATCTCGAGTACTACATATTATAATCTACTCTACGTTTATTTGACTGAGATGATGTATATTCCTAAAAGATGCATATCAACAAAGCTCTCAAAGTATGTGGTGGTCACACGGTCTAGTCGTTAAGTATGAAGTTACAAATAGGATTGAGAGTTGATTCACTATGTGTGAGTGAGAGATGAAGATATTTGGATCGTGTCACCCATGTGTGTCAATTCTGATCCATTATAATAAATAAATAATTTATAACTGGTATATCATATATCATATTTATTAATAAAAGAGAAGATACACAACTATTTGAAAAGTTGAGTCCCCTTAAGATTATAAAAGGCTTCTCATTTAGAGAAACAAGGTATCTTTTTCCAGAAATAGAAAAAAGATTCTTTGTCTTCTTTTGCAAAAACTCTCTTCTTCTTGTGTGAAGAACTTCAGTGGGAAGATTCCTTGAAGACTAAATTTATCTCCACCAAAGTGTTTGGAACTATCTTTTGTAACACGAACAATTTTAGACTGTGACTTTATATGGTGTAGTTTGTCGTTACATGTGACTACACTTTTTGACTAGTGAAACAGATTCGGTGATACAACAAACTATGTGTTTATTATATTCATCTTATACCCACAAAAACTTTACTAGCAAAAATTTGTCACAATTCAAGGTAACATTTGAGTTTCTTGATTTCTCTGTTCAGTTCTGTTCTAATTTGCTTATTTGGTGTCTGTAATGAACTCATATTGTATTCAAATGGATAATTGGAATTACACATACCATTATAAGAGTTCATCATTCTCAAACTAGTAACCAATCCTTCCAAAGGAAGAAGTAGAAATAAAAAGGAAGAATGGGGGGAGATTCCAGATTAACCTAAGAAACTAAGAAATAAGATACAAGTTCATTGCATAACCCTAATTGAGTATTTCCCTCTTTTATATATAGGAATCTTCATAGGGTCCCAAATGTAATTTGACATCTTCTCACATAGGTCCTCCAGCTAAGTTATATTCATAACAATTCTCCCCTCCTTAATAAGAACCTTGTCCTCAAGGTTTGAGTATAGTCGTAATGAGACCACAGTGTTGTCATGTTCCTCTTTACAAGTGTTAACAACCCATAGGAATTCTTTAAACACTTCATTATCCAAAGCAACTTGCAACAACGATCCATCATTTTGCTTTTTAAACCAGAGGATGCATCCATGTCTAACAAGATTAACATCAAAGAGTTGCTTGAGAGATGAAGATGGAAGAACTAAAGAACCGACATTGAACACTTTATGGAGCTTTGATCTGAGAGCATTGAGAATTGTTGGATCCAACTCCACTAAAATATTATGAAATGATTGAACTGCCACTTGTAAGATCTTTGTAGTCCGAAAAGCACTCCCAGGGACAACCACTTTCTTAACCAACTTGAACCAAATCCTTCCAGCACCCACAAAACCAACTTCCTGTAGCTTACATTCATTAAGGGATAACTTTTCTAAAGATGTAACCAACACTATATATCTCTTCCCAATTTCAAAAACATCCAATAAACACTTGATTTTCTATTGAGAGCAAGACCACATCGTTAGTCTATTGGGGCCACACCAACTAGCAACAGATCCAACATTGTAGAACAACATGTCAGTAAATTTTCTGAAATAAACTCATGAACAAGAGCATTGGCAGACTGTGATGGTGTAAGAGCACGACAATGGTGACTCAAAGCATTTGGTACACATCCCAATTTTGTCATGTCTCTAAGTAGTGAACTAGCAGAGTCTACCTCATTGACTACATATTTTGCTTGTATCACTTGAGAAAAAGTGAATGTAGAAGGAGAATTACCTTTACCTAGCAATTCATAGAACACATATTGAGCAATTTTTGGACAATATCCAGCCAACATAATTTTCAATATGTTATGTGTGCCTTCCTTTTTGTTATTTGCTGCCTGCAACTCACTATCGACAAAATCAACAGCAACACAAACATGCGAAGAGAATGCTTTGTGTAGCATTTTCATAATTTCCATCAGCTCACTGATTGCAACAATTATTATGTCAATATCCTCAATAGGCAGTGCCTTCTGCGTGACTTCCCTCGCAGCTGTTGTAGTTCCCAAAGCATCAATAATTGTGTTTGACTTGGTGTTTGCATCTTCTAACAGTAATATTTGATCACGAAGAGGCAAATGGAAATTTTCAAGCTGGTCGACTTGCTGTTCATAGGGCATTTGCTTGCGCAAATATGCTATTGGAGCTTTTTTGTTTTGTTCACCAAGAAAATCTTTCGCTCTTTCAACCTCAGGAGCAACATTTTTAAATAAAACTGCCATTTTTACGAGCACTTCAAGCATCATTCCATCTTGGATCCAACAGTGACCAAACTTGCGAATTTGAAGTTTGAGATTAAATTGCTCCAACCGATCAGGTGTCAAGCTAAACTTGGCATCAGAAAAAATGTGGCTGCTCATTTTTAAAATGGTTGTAACAGAATATCCTAATGAAATTAACCCATAAAAGAGTCGAATACAACTCGCAAAGATGATCCATAAGATTACAACTGAGCAGTCATCAACCCCTTCAACAATTGAGTGACCATTAGACAACTGAAGGTGGTTAAGACCAGTAGGTGGAGCTGGTCCAAAGACACTGATGTACCATATCTCATATTGGGGATCATCATTTAGAACATCACAGATAAATATTACACTAGCTCTCTGATTTATATCATTGCTGCAAGACCATTCGGGGTTCCCCAAACGTCCAAATATTGTTCTTGCATACTGGTTTGTCACAAAGATATGCAATACTTGGTCAGCAGAGAAGAGTATAAGCCCAGGCCAATTGCCACTTTGCAAACCACCTGTTGTTCGAATGATTGCGACATCAGATTTAGACCACAAATCAACAGGCACGTCACCTATGGTATTTAGCTGCTCCAACAACCCAAGTACAATACAATTATTGTCTCCATGGGAGGAAGCAACTATAGTGTATGGCTGCCAGGACAAGTTGAAGTTGGAAAAATAGAAGTACTGGATGAAGTCATATGCATCAATATACTTCTCTAATGCACCGGAAGAAACAACCCCAACAACATGGTTAGCAGTTATGCAAGGATATTCAATATGCATAAGACTTCGAATATCGTTACACATGTCACAGAGGAAAATGACCTCATGTGTCACGTATACACCGGGATCAAATGGAAGTTGTAAGCATTTAATCATATGGACCAATGTGATTCTATCCATAATCAGAATGTCACTCTCAGATTCAATGTACGGTCTAGTTGAGTCAAGATTAAAAGAGTAAGCATATTTATACTTGTCCAACATATCAACAAACACCTTGTGTGCAGTGGTAAGTGAGGATACTTCACCTACATCTGAAGTATCGTCAACACTCAGAAGTGGAAAGCCATTCGAACAACCAAAAAGCAGAACTCGGTTGAGTGAATGCACACCCGAGTTTACCTTATCAAAGCAAGCGCCAAAAGCCTGCCCAGTATCAAACCAACCGCAAATGTGTAAACCAAGCGAACCAATAGTTGTATGAGGGCCAAGAAATTCTGCAAAAATATCTCTCTTCCGCATTATATCGAACACCTTGCAGTCAAACTCCATGCCAAGCTTATGTCCATAACCTTTAACTGGAAAAGTCAGTTCCTTTACTGAGAAGGACAAACGAGAAAATTCAAGCTCGGTAGTGTCAATAGAAGCACTGAACAAAACAGAGGGAGAAATGGTCTTTTGTATTGTATATCCAACATCATGAATAGGAAGTTGAGAATCCAAATGTGATTTCACGGTATCAGCAATCTCGGTGTCATTATCATCGCAAGCTGACTCTAGCACAGAGGTGATAGTTTTATCATCTGAAATCTCTGGGGTATCAGTGAAAGTGGAGTCCAATCGCATCTCCTCCTGCAGCAATGACTGCACATGACAAATAGAAGAGAGCATACACTTGTTGTTTGCTTGTAGCTCCTTCATCGATTCTTGCAGCACCTTCAACGATTCAGATAGGGTGTTGAATTGATCATCAAGCATGGAAGAAGGGTAAAGAGGCATGGAGTACAAACAATGAAAGCACCAATGTAATGAACTCATATTGTATTCAAATGGATAATTGGAATTACACATACAATTATAAGAGTTCATCATTCTCAAACTAGTAACCAATCCTTCCAAAGGAAGAAGTAGAAATAAAAAGGAAGAATGGGGGGAGATT
>JAJOOS010021548.1:0-26124 GCA_029582725.1 Solanum chiquidenum
TTGGGGTGTGATTATGTGATTATGGGTTGATTTAGCTGCTAGGTATTGTTATTTGATAGTGTAAATGTTGTTTAAAAGTGATTTCATTCAGTAATTGTTGCTTAATCTAGAGGGTTGTAGTTGCAAATGCAACTCTACCTTCGTGTGTTTGGCTTGCTCGAGAGAGAAGTTTTAAAACCAAGATTACTGATTTGATGGTCTGTAGGTATTGGGTTGTCATAGGTTCATCTCAAGAGACTAAATCCTTAACCCTTTTCCACACATTCAGCTCGAGAGAGTGAATGGACTAAAGTGAAGGTTGTTCTTAATTGTTGCTTATTGGTGTTCGAGAGAAACTAATTTGATTTGGGGTAAATTGTTCGAGAGAAAGTTTATCCCCACTAAAGTCTAGCTTAATCACTGATTTATAGCTATTTACTATCAATTGCAATTATCCATGTGTCTACCTTAGCCAATAATCAGATCACATCCCAAGAACCCGTCTCCTTACTTGTTAGTTTTGTGTTATTTGCTATTGTAGTCGATAAATACAATCCAAACCTCCCTGTTATTTGACACTTGTGTCACCCTTAATTTGAACTATGTTTTTATTCATAAATATTTTTACGTATGATTCACTTGAGCATATTCGTGCTTGACTTTTGATTCTCAAACCACTCCTTGTGGGAACGATCCCAACCCAATTGGTTGGGTTATTTATTGATTAACGATCGTTGACTCTTAGAACTGGATTAAGTGTCTTTGATAGTGTTATTCGATCAAAATGGCGCCGCTCTCGGGGAGTGGTGTTATTTGAGAATCTTTAGTTAAGTTGAATTTTGTTCTTGTTAGTCATAGTTGAACTTACTTAATTTTAGTTTTGTTTTGCTTGTGTGTGTGTTGAAACAGGAAAAATGAGTGTGAATGGTGACAATGGTGACCAAATGGACCACCCCCTTTTGAGATTTTTGAATCTTATGGATAACCTCCTAACGTTTAAGCAATTGGGGGCTGAGACTATCCATGAAATGTGGCCGAGATTTAAGGCATTACTACAGCAGTGCCCAACTCATGGAATGCCAGATAAATTGCTACTGGAATGCTTCTATAAAGGTCTTGGTCCCGAAAATAGAAGCGTTGATAATCAACTTTTTGCAGGTTGTTTGATACAACAACCCTATGAAGTAGTAGCTCAACTCCTTGATGGCATGATTAAAGCCAACAAGGAAACAGAGAAAGACCAAGAATGGGCTGCATTGTTGACTCAGCTGGATGTCTTCTCCAAGAAGGTCATGGAGTTGGAAGCAAGGTCCAAAAAGAGGGACAAGTACCTTCCCCCTCACGAGTGTCAAAAGATGAAGCAGCAAGAGGGTGGAAAAAATGAAGAGGTCCTCTCACTTATTCTACACAAAATCGAAGAACAAGATAGAGTGTTGAATGAGGTAAAAGAGAATATCTTAATGCTTAATCAGATGACAACCTCCTATTCCATGATTATTCAGCTACAAGACGCCCAGATAAACCAAGTGATGTCGTGTCTCTACTTACAACATAAAGAGGGGTTCCCTAGTAATACTCTGGCCAACCCCAAAAATGAGGTTTGAGTGTGGGCTTGCATCATGCCGCGACGTTAAATAAGGAGCTTCTTGGGAGGCAACCCAAAACCCTTTATTGCTTTATTTTTGTTTTAGAAATAATGGTGTGTTGATTATGCAGGTTAAAGTGTGGAAGGTGTTTGAAAATTGCAGGTTGGCAAGCCAAAAGTCCACTCGGCGCAACGTCGAAAAGATCGGCGAGCCCGACTTGGACCACCGTTGGATTTAAGACAATTTTAAATTGGAGTCTATAAAACTCGGCGAGCCCAGTAGCAACTTGGCGAATCACCGGCCTGGTCGGCGATCGCGATCTAGTCCGGCGTTTAGACCCCCACATTAGCTGGAAGTCCTGTAAAACTCAGTGAGGTAAGTGACCACTCGGCGTGTCGCCGAGTGGGTCAGCGAGCATGACTAATGTCGCCGAATGGGAGAGAACTGGATGGTTTTTAAAAGACCAAAGGTTTAAACTTAAAACTCTTTCACTTTCCCTCACTTTTTACCTTCCCAAACACACACCCGCGTAGTATTCTCTATATTTTGTGTTTTTTCTTTGCATTTTAGTTGTTGGATTTGTATTCGGAGTGGACTACATTGCTGCCTAGCATTTCAATATCTATTTAATCGGCATTTAATATTGGTTTTCCAAACTTCGAGTTTATTTTTGAGAATTTGTACTTATTTACAATAATCTTATCTTGTTGTCGTGTGCTAGGCCTCTCTGATCTTAATTGTTTTTCTTGTTCCTATTTTTAATTTGAAAAGCTTGCCCGTAATATTTAGATTGTTGAATTCCGTATATTTGTGCCTTAAAATTGGTTAAATTTAGTGGGGTTGTGCTTGCATGTTAATGAGTCTAGTCGGGTGAAGTCTAAGTAACCCATTTTTGTGCCAAATGACGTAATTTTCCCTATTATAGAGCGGGTGATGTCATTCTTAAGGGCAAAAGTCATCAAATGACTAAATTTGGCAAAGCCGGGAGAAGTATGAGTATCTCGGGGTAATGGGTGTATTGGGTCTTGCTTTAATTTGATGGGTGCATGCTTTAATTTTGTTTTCGGGGGTTGCGGAGTCGAATTTGAGAAGTTGGGTTGAAAGTATGCACGTTGGGTCTTTTGGTGAGTTGGGTCGAGGTCGCTGAACCACTCGACGGTTCGCCGATAGTCTCCATCTCGCCTTTAATTTCATGTGAAATGAGTAGTTGGGTTCTGTAACTTTCGGCGAGAAGCTTGAGGTCGCCGAAAGCACTCGGTGACTCGCCAAAAGTTCTTCTTAATCGCCCTTTGTCTGCACCCCTGATCCCTTTTATGCACTGTAACTTTCGGCGAGCTAATCCTGGCTTTCCGAATGCTGACGGTGATTCACCGAAAGGCTTTCCCATCACCGACAGGCTAAAATTTTCTGAGATTTTTGAGCCAATCCTTTCGGTGAGCCTGATCTAGCTCGCCAAAGTGATTCGGCGAGTCAGTCTGCAACTAATTTTCTGTGCTTTTGTTTGAATGTTTTCTAACTTTTCCTTGATGTTTTGCATACATGGCTACACCAAAGGTTGCTGGTAGGGACATTCCGCCCCACAAAAGGGTAAAAGGGATTAAAATCAATGAGTATGAAGTTGCATCCAAGGGCAAGGCTACCAAACTTCCCACAACTGATGGGAAAGGCAAGGGAAAATAAAAGGCACGTGAGTCACCGAAGGCCAGCTCCGATAGTGATGGAATCTATGCCACTCACCTCACTACCTCTGAGAGTGAGGGTGAGCACCAGGAGCCTCAGACTGTAGCTTCTGATGATGACGAGCTAGTAGCAGCACAGCTGGCTGAGCTGCGATCCAAAAGGATGAATGATTCATCTAGGATCAGGATTCCTCAGGCCACCACTATTCCTCCTCCAACTCCAAAACAGGTGGTGGTCCTAGCACCACCAGTACAAGGTACTCCTCCCAAGTCTATTAACAGATTAAAGACTGAGGGGCTGAGAACAGTCATCGAGGAGATGAGGTTGTCAACTGACGGGGTTATTAATAGGTACCCAGAGATTATGAGTTGTCTGAAGGCTCATAATTTCCAGATCTTCACCAAGCCTCGTGGCCCGTATATTCCAAATTGGGTCGGGGAATTCTACGTTGCTTATGGGACCTTGATACCACAGAGAAAGAAGTAGGAAACCGTATTTAAATCGGGTGACTATGTAGTTGTCTGGGAAAAGAAGGTTAAATGTGATAGAGAGACTATCAACGTTGTCTTGGATTGTCCTGATGATATTGATGATGAGTGCCAACATCTGATCAGGA
The DNA here is from genome assembly GCA_029582725.1 of Solanum chiquidenum. NCBI lineage: Eukaryota > Viridiplantae > Streptophyta > Magnoliopsida > Solanales > Solanaceae > Solanum > Solanum chiquidenum. Next base: position 3,862 of record JAJOOS010021548.1, read on the forward strand.
CAAAGACTTTGGACAAGATGAAGAAGTGGTTGGCCCAGCTAATATCAGACAGTACTCCGAAGTGGCTGGAGATTGGAGCGCAGATTGAAAAGAAGGATCTTAACGTAGTTGCAAGGTTCTGGTTTGGCTTCATCAGCAGCACAATCATGCCATCACAGAATGAGTCGATCCTCCACCTAGCCAAGGTAGCCTGTCTGGGTTGCATCATCGAAGGGACAAGGATAAATCTGGGGATCACTATAGCAAAGGAGATAGTCATGAGGGCCAAGTAGCACCAGACCTCACTTCCTTTTCGAGTTGTGCAGACAAGCTCGGGTTCCTAGAGATGTGAAGAAGGATGTGGAAGTGATTCCCACATCCTCCATTGATATCTGGAGGATCGAGGCAGAATACTTAAAGGATCATGCGGAGAAGAAGAAGGCAGCCCCGGTGGACTCTTCCCCGGTTGTGGACACAGACTCACTACCTGCAGAGGTATCTTTGCCTACTCCGGCCCCTCGGCCTTCAGGTACCCCTATTGTTGTTCCTTCTGACACTCCAGGTTCTTCTTCTGCTACACTGTCTCCTAGAGCTGCTGATGCCTTCTCTCAGACCCCGCTCACTCAGGCTTCATTACTCCGGATGGGGTAGCTTGCCCATTTTGTTGATCGTCGTGCTTACAGACTCGAGGCCTCCATTCAGTGCATGATTCAGACAGCCCTGGCTGATGCTCTGACACCATTGAGAAATACCATTGATGCCCTTATAGCTAGAATAGCGATGTGTGATCGTGGACAAGGGGCCATCGAGGAGGTAACGGCTCAAAAGGCCGCCATTGTTTCCCTGAGGAGAGATGTGGACCAGCTGAAGTCCACCGACATGTCCATGATCTTCGGGATAGTGGATATTCTGGACATGCCAGTAGAGCCAGATATGCCTCCGGCCACCATCGGAGATGATGTTAGAGTTGCAGAGGCAGCTGAACCTGAGTCTGAGGCAGAGACAGATGAGGAGATGCTTGGGGCTACTGAGGAGGCTTCGTATGAGGGCCTCATTGATACAGAGGAGGCCACAGTAGATGCAGTTGTGTAGGCTTCTTTGGCGGATACACCCTTGGCTAAATCTAGTGCAGCTATTGTTCCTTCGGAGGTGACTCTGGGCACTGATGCCCAAGTTTAGATTGATGCACCGGGCAATGATGCCCAGACAGATGGAGTGACTGATTAGACAGGATTCTTCTTTACCTCCCTCTATGTCTTACTTTCTGATTGTTGATATTTTTGTTTGCATTTGAGGACAAATATTTTTATTTGTGGTGGGGTGAGGCCCACCTTTTGTGACTTTGTTTTTCTGTATATATTGGGTTTTGAGCTTTATATTGTGCTGACACTACATTTTGTGGATGATTGAGCGTGTAGCTCCTTATTTTTAATTGCAAATGATTATTGGACCCTTCCGGAAAAAAAATTGTGCCACCTCTTGATTGTGTCTGAATGTGGCTATTCTCTTGCAAATTTGAGTATCGGTCTTGATCAATACCGATGACTCAAATAGTGCTCATAATCGAACAAAAAAAATGTGCGGTAACGATGAGGCCAAATGAAGTTGCATAGGCAATATGTTAACTCTTTGCATCTCGTTGTGATTAGCCAAGTATCAAATTGAGTCTCTTGTGATGAACATTGCACACTAGAAAAAGTGTGGAGTCTTGTTTGTCATTGGTGTCAATGCCTTGTGTGATGAGCTTACCGTAAACCATACATGATGACACCTAGAATTTTCTCTGTTGGTCCGGTTGACTAAGTGATGCAATCTCTTGACATGATCTTAGGCAATTTTGAAGAGTGTGAAACAATTTGACATTATACGTCTTTTTGTGGCCTACCTTGTGAGTGTGTGATATTTGTTTGAACATCATTTTAGCCTTATCCTTTTATTGGAAGAAACTTGATGAAATTGTGACCTTTCTTGATCCATTACCCATAATCCTCATGATTCGTGGTTTGTATGAATAGCCAACTTAGGCCAAAAGCCTAAGTTGGGGGTGGTGAAAATAAGGTAAATTAATAAGTGCAAGAAAGTGCCCTTTGAACCATGGTTTGGGGAAAATGGAACCCCTCCATATAAAAAAAAGAGATAAAAAGAAAAAGAAGAAAAGAATGAAAAAGAAAAAGAACAAAAAAGTTGTGGAATAAAGTTTTGAAATTGCAATGAAAATGGGGTATCCGGCATTCCATGGAAGATGAATAATGGGGTGACTTTTGAGCACGAATGAAAATGATGAAGAAAAGTAAAGAAAGAAGTGTTCACACCACAACTCATGAGGATTACATCCATTGAGCCTAAATGATCATATTCATGCACTCAGCCCATTACAAGCCTTGAAAAGACCTTTTTGATCTTGAGTGAGCTGAAGCAATTGTTGGCTGGAAAATAAGGGCAAACATATGGGTGAACTCATGTATGGTGTTCATCTTTGTGAGTGTGAGTGTTGCATTTGATTCCGGAGCTTTAAATTTTTGAACTATTGTGTGTGGATATGGAATCATTCTTTGTGTGAGGGCATTTGAGTACCTTTGGTGAGGTTGAACTTGCATTTGAAGCAAGTATTGTGAGCTTCAGATTCTTTGATAATGGTGAGTCACAACTTGAATCTTTGAGTGCATAATTGATCCTTGCATGAGTAAGTTGAGTCTTTTTGTGTGCATTTCATGATTGAGTCTTGCGTAACACTGTTTGAGACATCCTTTTTGAACTGCTGAACTTGAGTTTTAATTGAGGACAAGCAAAAGTTTAAGTTGGGGATGTTGATGAGTCCACATTTTGGACTCATTTAGGGCTTTACTTTAATAGATATAGTATCCTCAAATTCATATTTTGTGCCAATAACTGATGTAAATCCTTGATTTCAGGTATTTGGATTGAGGGACAAACCATGGACACTAATGAGCAAAAAGGAACAAGGCAGCTAAAAGAACAAAGTAAAGAATGCATGAGGATCGCCTAAACCATTGGGCGAGTCGTCGAACGGCCATGGTCTCGCGTAATGTTCCAGTGTGTCAAGCGCTAAAGGAGAAAATCAAGTCAGCGATAGAAAGGAGCAGTCGGCGAGTCACCGAACGGTTCCACGATGCAGTTCCATATCGCTCAAAGTTACAGAACTTGAAGTCACTGAAGGCCAAAGCAAAAAGGCGATGGAATTGACCAAAGGGCAGATCGCCGAGTGGATCGGCGACCTCGACTTATTGCACCAAATGGTCCTTTGCAGCACATTTTTGGCGACTATAAATACACTATTGAATAGTTTAGTATCTTTTATATATCTTTTATCTTTTCTGTTTTAGCTATCAAATTTTTAGTGAAAACTCTAAGTTTGGAGGCAATATTCTCCTTAGCTTTGAAGATTTCCATTTCTGAGAAATTAGAAGTAGGTGTTGAAGATTCTTCATCTTAGACCTTTGTAAAGATGAAATTAATCATACTCAGTTGATGGAAACACAACTTGGTAACTATTTCTATCTTTTTATGCTGTCTAGCTAAAACCCCAATTCTTGGGGTGTGATTATGTGATTATGGGTTGATTTAGCTGCTAGGTATTGTTATTTGATAGTGTAAATGTTGTTTAAAAGTGATTTCATTCAGTAATTGTGGCTTAATCTAAAGGGTTGTAGTTGCAAATGCAACTCTACCTTCGTGTTTTTGGCTTGCTCGAGAGAGAAGTTTTAAAACCAAGATTACTGATTTGATGGTCTGTGGGTATTGGGTTGTCATGGGTTCATCTCAAGAGACTGAATCCTTAACCCTTTTCCACACATTCAGCTCGAGAGAATGAATGGACTAAAGTGGAGGTTGTTCTTAATTGTTGCTTGTTGGTGTTCGAGAGAAACCAATTTGATTCAGGGTAAATTGTTCGAGAGAAAGTTTATCCCCACTAAAGTCTAGCTTAATCATTGATTTACAGCTATTTTCTATCAATTGCAATTACCCATTTGTCTACCTTAGCCTATAATTCGATCACATCCCAAGAACCCGTCTCCTTACTTGTTAGTTTTGTGTTATTTGTTGTTGTAGTCGATAATTACAATCCAAACCTCCCTGTTATTTGATACTTGTGTCACCCTTAATTTGAACTATGCTTTTATTCGTAAATGTTTTTACCTATGATTGACTTGAGCATATTCGTGCTTGAATCTTGATTCTCAAACCACTCCCGATGGGAACGATCCCAACCCAATTGGTTGGGTAATATATTGAATAACGATCGTTGACTCTTAGGACTGGATTAAGTGTCTTTGTTAGCGTTATTCGATCAATATTCTATAGTTATTTATATTATAATATAAAATATGTTAAAAGAAGAAACATTTTCACATTGAGGGTGTGTTTGGAATGAAGGAAAACATTTTCTTTCTAATTTTCTAATGTTTGGTTGGGTTAAATGTTTTTCAAATCAACTCATTTTCCTCAAATTTAAGGAAAATGACTTCCCTTCAAAACTTAAGGAAAATATTTTCCAAAACTCTCTTCCAACTTCAATTTACAATTTTTTTTTATCGAAAAAATCAATTTATTTTGTCCCTACCCTCAAACCACCCCCCTCCCCCCAAACCATCCCCATAAAAAAAAGTTAAAGCTTATTTTTTAAAAATATTTTAACTTCAATTTTTTTACCCCACCCTCAACCCATACCCCCAGCCCCTACCACCACCACCCCCTCAAAAAAAAAATTAAAAGATATTTCTAATTTCATTTTTTTATTTTTTTACCCCCACACCCCACCCACCCCTCCAAAAAAATTAAAGTTTGTTTTTAAAAAATATTTTCAACTTCAAATTTTCATTTACCCTACCCTCGAACCCCCCAACCCCCATCACCCCACCCACCCCCCAAGAAAATTGTAAGTTTATTTTTAAAAAATATTTTCAACTTCAAAATTTTATTTTTTCACTCTACCCTCGAACCCACCCACCCCACCCCCAAAAAAATTGTAAGTTTGTTTTTAAAAAATATTTTCAACTTCAAAATTTTATTTTTTCACCCCTACCCGCGACCCCCCCCTCCCTCACCCACCCAACCCCTACCAACCCCCCCACCCATCCTTCTACCAGCCCCCCCACCTACCCCCTACCAGCCCCCCACTCCCCAAAAAAAAATTAAGTTTGTTTTTAATAAAAATATTTTCAACTTCAATTTTTTTTTATTTTCACCCCTACCTCAATATCCGTCCTCCTCCCCCCCGCTCCGCTAACCCCCTACCAGCCCCCCCTCCCCCCTCCACCCCAAAAAAAAAATTTAAGTTTGTTTTTAAAAAATATTTTCAATCTCAAAAATTATTTTCTACTCTAGTAAAAATAAAAGATATTTCTCAAAAATATTTTTCATTCATAAACCAAACACTAAAAATCTTTTTCGAAAAATATTTTCTACTCACCAATCAAACATGAAAAAATAAGTCCAAACTCTACTTGTTTTCCAGGAAAATATTTTCCTGCATACCAAACGCACCCTAAAAGATTGTGACTTTTCCAAAAGAGTTGTGACTTTTTTTGAAGGATTGTTACTTTTCCAGAGAGTTGTGGCTTTTTCAAAGGATTGTAACTTTTCCAAAGAGTTCTGACTTCTTCCAAGGGTTGTAATTTTTATAAAAAGACACAATAAGTACTTGGTCATACTACTCTTTGTTGGGTATAAAAAGAAGGGTTCTCTCACATTTTTAAGCCATAGATTTTCTACGTTTTCTCTTTTTCTTCTATTTCTTAACCCCACTTTAGTACATTTTCTATATTTCATACTATAATATTTTAAGTAACTTTAAGGGCATTAATCTGATTTATTTGTTATCTCAAAGACGACGAATAAGGACTAATACCAAAAGTCTCAAGCCAAATCCTACAAAATATTTTAGTACGATATTTATTTATAGAGAAAAGACATAAAGTCACCACCGAAGTTGTCCTGGATTTTTAAAAAGACACCTTAACTTTGCAACCGTCCTATTACCCCACTAAACAATTTTGAACTGATATCATTATATCATTTTTTTATCAACCCCAGATTTCAAGAAACAAGTGTTACCACACACCAATCATTACATGACACGTGTTAATTTAATTAAAATATATTATTTTTTTCAGTTTATGTTTTTTCTTTATCTTTTTTTTCTTTATTTCTATCTCTCTCTCTCACACACACACTCTCTCTCTCTCTTATATTTTGACTTATTTTAATTTTAATTTCATCTTAAATTCCACTTCATCTTCCACCCCCACCCCCACCACTTTCATGTTGATTCATCCCTCCATTTTCTTTCTTTCTTTTTTTTTTTTCTTCACCTCCCACCCCCACCCCCCCCCCCACGTCAAGTTGAACCCTCCCATATTTTTCTTTTTTTTCTTCTTCTTCTCCAGTCAAATCCTTTCTTTCACTGATTTTTTTATTTAAAAAATCATACTATTTACTAGACTTTATTGAATTATTGATAACAAAAGTAACTATTTTTCTAAGAAAATTTAAAATTTTGAAGGTATCATCAATAAATCCTTTCCATATAACTTCAAAATAAAAAATGATAATTTTAAAAGAATCAATAAATTTCTCGAAAATTAAAAGAACTTGATTGAAATCGGATAAAAAATATATATATGATACATTATAATAATCTTGAAATCTAATGGGTTTATCAAATTGTTCGAAATGTAAGAAAATATTTACATAAAGTTATAAAATTAAAAGGAGTAAAACTAATAGTAGTTAAAAATGAAAGGTGAAGTTGTGGTTAAAATTGTGACATTAAAAGTGAGAAGCTTCAATGAGATGACAATAAATTTTTGAAGAATAAAGAAGAAAGAAACAGAAAAAATTATAAGGATAAAAAATTAAAATAATAAGAAAAATAAGAAAATATATTTTATAATAAAATACGTGTAAAAATAAAATTATATTAGTTATTTTAGGTTATTCACTCTCTATCTCAGGAGGACAAAAAATAATGTAGCAATATCAGTTCAAGATTTTTTAGTGGTTTAGGACAAGTTCAGGTGTAACTTTGTCTTTTATCTTATTTATACATAAAATATATTAAAAGCAGGCACCATTTCACATTGAAGGATTGTGATTTTTTCAATGGGTTGTGACTTTTTCAAAGAGTTTTAACTTTTTCGAAGGGTTGTGACTTTTTCATATCGACCAATCAAGAATGGTTAAAAAAAATTCATAATCAAAAACACAAAAATAATTCAATACAAATTCATGAAAGATAAAACTTTACAGATCATTGACTGAAACACTGATGTAAGTTGTTGGAAAAATTGATGATAGAAGGGAAAAGCCCACAAAAAGAAGTAGGTATGAACCAAGAAATTGTCATGGTTGCGATTAATTTTCAAGAATTGAGCAGTTGAAAAAGTTTTTCTTTTGACATGTTGAATGGAGGAAAAAAACTATAAGGAAATTATAGTTTGTTTCATTATTTTTTTTGTAATGATCTAAAGTAGACTTTCAAGGAATTGGTGAAGTTCCATGGAAATTAGGGATGAAATTTGTCATGAAGAAGAAGATACAACAACGGATATGATGTGCCTAATTTTTATAGGTAGTTCCTCAAGAGGCACAACCAAAGGGGTACAATTATCTTAAGGGACGCAAGAGTTGAAGAAATGGTTTTAACGGTAAAAATAAAATAGGGGTTAAAAACCTAAAACTACGAAAAAAATATAAAAGTAAATTTGTGAATTATAAGGGTACCACACCTAGAAGGGGAAGCTATAGCTTGACATAGATCCTTTCTGAAATCTAGGGTGTCAATATTGGATCCTACATGGACTGAATATGTCTTAGCCCTGAATGAAAGATTTGGTGATGGTTATGAGGATTCTATGGAAGATTTCAAAAATCTATAGCAAACTGGAAGTGTGAGGGAGTATCAAGTTGAGTTTGATAGGTTGTTGATATGAGTCAATCTATCGAATGAGCATGCCATCAGTTGTTTATTGGGGGGTCTCAAACCAAAACTGAATAAATTTGTAAAAATTTAGTCCCTATGAACATTGTTACAAGCATTTAAAATTGCAAGGTTACAAGAAGAAATGTTTGAGGCTCAGGCACAAGCTTGGGGTCTTACACCTAATTTCAAGTCTCAAATTCCCTTACTACCTACCCCTACTCATAGTAAACCTCCTTGTACAAAAAAACTTCTTTCTAAAATTCTACATTCAAAAAACCTTTTGAGCCAAACACCACAAGACCTAGCAGTACTTTTGGTAGAAGATTGACAGTAGCAGAGATGGATAAGAAGAGGTCAAAAGGGATTTGTTTTTTCTATGACGAGAAGTATGTAGAGGACATACTTATAGAGCCAAGAAATAATTTTACTTGGTTGAGGTGTTGGAAGAAGAGTCCATGGAACTCAATGAAGAAGTACAGTTACAAGAAGAGTCTAGTGTAGCAGATGAATTCATGGCCATGTCACTACAAGCATTTACTAGAGTGACAGGGTTTCAGACAATAGTAGCATGAGAAGAAACCCTTATAAGTGTTGATTGACACTGGAAGCACTCATAATTTCATTGATCGGGAAGTAGCTAATAGCTTAGGTTATAATTATTTGATGGTCGAAGAGTACAAACTAGTACAATATGCAAGAATTTACAATGGTTGTTACAAGGAACAACTTTTTCATCAGATTTCCTACTTCTGCCTCTAGGAAATGTGGAAATTATATTTGGGGTGTAGTGGTTGAATACCTTAGGCAGAATGTTTTTTTATTTTAAAAATAGATCTATTGAATTTGTGTATCAAGGAAAGAAACATGTACTAAGGTGTGTGAGAACTCAGCTTAACACCAGCAAGTCTAAGTCACTAATTAAGCTAAAAGGGGAGGATGGCCAGTTCTTTATGATGAATTTGGTGTAGGAGACAGTAACTGAAGGACAGTGTAATGCTATACAGGATACTCAAGGTATTGAGATTGCAACACCTCTATTTAGATTAATAGACCACTATTGCTGCATTTTTGAGACACCTACTTCGTTGCCACTAAATAAAGGGTCATTTGATCACAAAATTCCTCTTAATGGAGCATCTAATATTGTCAGTAAAATACCATATAGATATCCTGGAGTTAAGAAGGACATTATTGAAAAATTAGTACAGAAAATGTAGGATCAAGGTATGATAAAACATAGTACTAGTCCATATGCATCACATGTGGTTTTAGTGGGAAAGAATTATGTGACTTGGAGGCTCTGTGTTGATTATAGAGACCTCAATCAGATGACCATTAAAGACAAGTTTCCAATTCCAATCATAGAGGATCTCTTAGATCAACTGGGTGGGACTCAAGTGTTCTAAAAAATTGACCATCGCATAGGATACCACAAGTTACGAATGGGTGAAGGTGATTCTCATAAAACTGCTTTTCAAACTCATGAAGGCCATTATAAGTTTTTAGTCATGCCTTTTGGCTTGACCTATGCAGCTTCATCCTTCCAAAGTCTTATGAATGTTATATTCAAGCCTCTTTTAAGAAAGTCGGTATTAGTATTCTTTGATGATATACTCATTTACAGTAGGAGTATGGGTGACCATCTTGTTCATGTGGAAGTTGTGTTTGAATTGATAAAACAGTTCCAGTTGTATGATAGGATGTCTATGTGTACCTTTGGTGTATCTAAGGTGGAGTATTTGGGGAATTTTATTAGTGTTGAAGGTGTCTCAACTGATCCAAAGAAAATTGTGGTTGTCCAGGAGTGGCCTATACCTAACAATCTTAAACAACTCATAGGATTTCTAGGACTGGCAGGATATTATAGGAGATTCATCCAAGGCTTTGGTTCCATTTGTATGCCTTTGCATGACCTGTTAAGGAAGGAAGGATTGTATGAACAAAGGAGTCTACGGTAGCATTGAACTCCTTGAAGAAAGAACGAGTTTCTTCTCATGTGTTTTCTATGCCATATTATTCTCAATATTTCTTGGTTGAAACTGATGCTAGTGGCAAGGGTATTGGGGCAGTATTGATGCAAAAGGGTCATCTTATTGCTTATATAAGCAAGTCCTTGGCTCCACGACATCAAGCTATATTTGTGTATGACAGAGAGTTATTATTACTTCTTTTTGTTGTGAGCAAGTGGTCCAATTATTTGTTGGGGAGACATTTTGTAGTCAAGACAAACTAAAAGGAATTGAAATATTTGTTAGAGCAAAACATTTATACAGGTTTCCAGATTTCTGGCATTTCAAAGTTAATGAATTTTGACTTCTCTATTGAATATAAAAAGGGTATTGAAAACAAGGTTGTTGATGCTTTATCTAGGAGTCGATGCTGAGTTGATGGCTATCTCTTTACTTACTGCCAATGATGCCCTACATATTAAGGCTACATGGGTGTCTGATCTTGATATACAGGAGATAATTGCTAAGGTGCAGGTGAAACCTTCCAAGTCTTATACTTGGTGTAATGAGCAGTTGCGATGGAAGGGAAGACTTGTGGTAGGAAATGACCTTGCATTGAGAAGAACTATCTTGGAGTTATGGCATAGTTCACCTCAAGGAGGGAACTTAGTGATGGATGCTACTATTAGGAGATTACAATCACTATTACATTGGAGGGGACTTATTCAAGACACTAGGGACTTCATAAACAGATGTGATATATGGCAAAGGCATAAGTATGATGCAGGAGCTTCACCTTGTTAAATGCAACCATAACTTATCCCTGAGGGTGTTTGGACATATATATGCCTTGATTTTATTGAAGGGCTTCCTAAGTCTAATGGAAAGGAAGTTGTTTTGGTGGTAGTAGATAGACTTAGATATTATGGTCATTTCATTAGCCTCTGTCATCCTTACACTACTCAGTTTGTTGCTCAAAGCTTCCTAGACAATGTGTTTAAGCTGCATGGCATGCCAGTAACTATTACCAGTGATAGAGATCTCGTTTTCATGAGTTCTTTTTGGCAGGAACTATTTTCTCTACAAGGGATCCAACTTCAGAGATATATTGTTTACCGTCCCCAAATTGATGGTCAATAGAGAAGTCAAACATCTCTATTGGGCCATACCCTATTCATTCTAAGATTATTGTTGTGGCCTATAGGCTCTTACTACCAGCGGATATGCTAATTTATCCTACATTCCATGTGTCTCAACTTAATAGGTGTCATGAGTTACCATTAGTGACTACACATACTCTAGTGTTTCACTTATCCAGTCCTTATTGTAAGACTGTGTTGGATAGGAGATTAGTCAAGAGGGGTAACAAAGTTGTTGGACAAGTCTTAGTCAAATGGACTAGTATCTCTGAAAATCAACTACGTGGGAGTTTGCCGCTGAGTTGCAACATAGGTTTCCTTACTTTAACCCTTGAGGTCAAGGGTGCTCTTCAACAGGGGGTATTGTTACAAGTGAATGAAAATTAAGTGAGCGAAGTTGTTGAGAAAGGAGGAGCTCAATGAATCTGTTAGTTGTTAGAAGTTAGTTGCTACAGTGAAGTTAGTTACAACAAATAGTCAGTTGATTCATTTTAGGCATAGAATATATACAAGTTGTATGAAGGCTTAAGATCCATGCTTAATGAATAACTCTTCTCTTTCTTTCTCAATACAATTCTCTCTCTGCTATTTTTCTCAGATTTAATTCCCTGGCTTAACATTCATCTTCATCGAGATTCTATTTCCTAATTAGTCAATTTCATGTTTGTGCATCAATTGGTAAGATAAGATTCAATTACTAAGTAGAATTGTGTTCTAGTCTTTTGTAGACTTGATATAATAAACGTTTAACATAAACTTAAATTTGAGAAGTTTGAAATTATCAATTGAAAGTTTAATTAACAAAGTGTTAACACAATCAAAGGATCAAGGGACTATAATAAGCAAGAGATGAAACCTACGGGTGTGCATAGTTGAATGTCAATTTCAAATATGGGTAATCATATTGCTCAACATATTTAGTACAATGGATCGGCAAGATCAACAAATAGCATGATAAGCATTTTCAATCGCAAACCATTTTTCTTGTGACTTTTCTCAAAACTCAACATGTGTAATACACATAAACAATCTAAGACCTTAACATAGCTTCTTTTTTCAAGCTAAACTAGAAATTGAAATTAATCAACAATTATTAATTAGCTCACCCACTCCATACATCTTTCACTAGAAAACATGGAGATATAGAGTAGAATTGAGTTTGCTACCCAATTCATAAATGAAAACATGATAAGATAATTAAACTCATTTCAGATTAACATAAATTTTAGCAATTACAAAAACCCAAGTTCAATCTATTATCAAACTACATTACACTCCCCTAGAGTGAAGAGGTTTAGCTACACATATTGAGAACACAGAGAATTATACCAAATAAATTGGTGTTCATTCATCCTAGTTGATTTTAACTTCAAATTCAAGATACCTAATGCAAAACTCCAAAAAGTTCATGATCAAACAAGCCAAAACCCCAAGAGTCTAAGAATGTTTTAAGTATTGTGTGTTCAGAGTGATGCAAGATGCATTTTCTCTTTCTTCAAAACAATTTATACTCTCCCAAAATTTGGCAAGAAATTCATTTTGAGACTCACTCGTTGAGTCGCCAACTACTACCTCTTCTCTCTTTTAAACTTCTATTCAAGGCCTCAGGTGTAGAACGAGCTTTTGGTGAGCCCAATGGACTTCGTCATTTATGATTGGTGAGTCATTGATTCTCATCTCAGCTCACCAAGTTGTCATCCATATGTAGCAGACCTTTTAGAATGTTTTGGAGAGGGCTCCAAGGCTCGCAAACCTTATTGGTGAGTTGTCGATTGAGTCTTTTCCTCGCCGATCTGCTTTAAGATTTTTAGCAGAAGCTTAAGTAATTATTGGTGAGATATTCCATGTTAGGTAAGTCGCCCTTTTCACTTGGCAAACTTCAACATCACTTTTTACTTTGTTGTTCTGTAACACCCAGAAAACTAGTAGGTGAAACTAGAGCCTTACGTGAGAGTTTTAGAGTTTAATGTGTGGAGTAGAATCATAAAATGGCTCCATGTACTTGTAGTGAAGGTTTTAGGGGTTAAACGTCAAGGTACGACTCCCTAAGGACCAACCAAGGGTCCTTGAGGAGGACCCTAACCCCCAAACTACCTAAGTTCCCCCTTCACGCGAGGGACCATGACTATTGGAAGGCTCCACTGCCCGTGGAAGCCCACGTGAACCGATGCCTTAGCCGTGTAGGAAAAGGGCATAGTCCACATGAGGGTTCACGACAGGTGGAAGCCTCCACTGCCTGTGGAAGCCCTCGTGGACTTTTCCTTAACCGTGTGGATGAAGGGCATTGTCCACATGAGGGTACACGGCGCGTGGAACACTCCACTTCCTGTAGAGAGCCTCTCGTTAACTTTTCCTTAGCCACATGGGCAAGGGACAAGTCCACGTCACAACACGTGGAAAGTTCCACAGCTCGTGAAAGCCACTCGTGGACCTTTTATTAGACATATGAGCCAAGGGCACAAGTCTACGTGAGGGACCACGGCACGTGGAAGGGTCCACTACCTGTGGAGGCCCTCGTGGACTTTGCCTTAGGCGTGTGGGCAATCCACTTTGGGGAGGGGTATTTTTGGTAATTCCAATTGTAAGTCCTATTAAAGTGGGTTTATTTTATATAATTTTTCAATGACTATATAAGTAATTTTAAGTTAAAATACACCCAAAACTAAATCATTTTTCACAAACACCCAAATCATAAATCAAAAGTTCATCTTCCTCACAATATTTCTCTCTCTAAAACCCAAAGAAGAAGAAGAGTAGAATTGAAGCTAGGGCTTGAAGAAATCAAGGGGTTTTCCTAAAATTCTTTGAAGATTCATCATCACGGTATGGTAGCTCTTCATCTATAGGTAGATTTCACCCATAGAGTCCCTTCAAAAATAAAATTTCAAATCTTACAACTTCCCCAAAAGTTAGGGTTTTACTCCAATGTCATGGGTTCTTGTCAAAATCGTTTCCAATGGTTGAATTATGTTGGGTTATGATTAAATTGATGATTTAATGTTGATTTATTGTGAAATTCCCCCAAGAACCCATGAATTCCCTACATTGCTAAATTGTGATCTTGTAATGTGGGTTGATTGATTATAGAATCATGGAAATAGATCTGGTTTAGATTGATTGAATTAAGTGAATTATGTTATTACCCATATATAATGTAGAAATTCTAGATGTTGGGTTGTATGAGATTCATGATCCTTGAAGGACAAATTATGAGAATTGTACATGAATATGAGAATTATGCATGTGCTTCAAGATTTACTTTGAGGATGAAGATTATATAACTATGGTGTAATTGTGGTATTGATTGAGAGGTCATTCTCCCCTATAGCCTTACACATGATTTTGCATGAACTATATGTGACTATGTTGATCTTGTTGTATTGATTGAAAGGTTATTCTCATGAACACACTATGAATATGATGTGAAAGGTTTACTTACATAATAATGATTCTAAGGTTGAAAGGATTTACTCTCCTATTGAATCTATAAGCTATCATGAAACCATGTTGGTTTGAGTGCTAGGGCATTCTTCCACGAACATGAACCTAAGTAAAGGCATAACATGAACTTAAAGGGAATTATGCTTAGCACTGAGTGAAAGCTTTTACGTCAGTTAGTCCGGCTTTCCAAATGGGTTCCTTATACGTCAGTTAGTCCGGGTTCCCAAAATAGTTATCTCATGAAATGGAAACCTTATACGTCAGTTAGTATGGGTTTATAGAAGCAATCTCCCTATCCCGTAACTATGTGCCCACATAGGTCTTTAGCTAGTGGATCCACCTAGGCTATCAAACATAAGTTCTACCTTAGGAAAGTAGGACACCTCTTTTTGGTGTGGGGGCATGACACCGGATTCCATGTAGCTCACATGGTCTATGTCGCTTAAGGCTATTTCCCAACATGAGAAGAATATGAACTATGACAAGAACATGAACTCGAATGATGACTTATGACTTCTCAAGAAGATCTACTTAGTGTGAATGGGGTTATGGGACTTCATTCATGCATGGCACAAGTAGACTTTGAAAGTGGTTATTGTGTGGTTCTATTATGCTATGAATTATGCATGCTTAACATTGATTGATGCTATGAGTGGCTCTACTTGACATGAGTTATGAATATGAATGTATCCTTGTCTATGAGTATTAGCTATGATGAGGTCCAAATATGATATGTATGATTATGGTGACTCCAAAGTGGTACTTAGTATTAGGTAGGATTATGAGATCTCATCTATGCATTGCACAAGTATAGCTTAGGGTTACTTATGTGATGGTTTGACTTATGATTTTTTATTTATGTGCATGATGACTCTTAAACTTGATAATGTGCATGATTTCAACTAAAATGTCCTTTTTAGCATGTTTTCAATGATTTTGTGCATGGCTATCATACTTAGTGCATTTTTGTACTAACCCATATTTTCTACATGTTTCTATAAGTGTTGGGCCAGTTGTTGAGGTGTACTTCTCCCATTGTGCAAGCTTGGATTGATTCTCTCCTCGCTTTTGGTGAGTCCTCATGGTTCGAGGATGGAAGTTGATCAAATTATAGTTTCTCCTTACATCTCTTTCTTTTGAGACTATGTTGTAAAGGGTTTGGACCCTATTTGCTATTCGATTGTATTAGATGGGTTATTGAGATAATGTCTCTTCCATTTGATTTTATGAAAAACTTCGATTGTAAAAGAAATTTTTTACTTCCGCATCATTCCTTTTATCTTATGTTTATGATATGTGAAGAACTTGTATAAGATCCCTTCAGGGTCGAGTACGCCGTGTTACATCTAGGGTGTACCACTGGGTCGTGACATGTTCTCTGCTTTTGGCTTCTTTTTGCATGCTTTTATCTTTTCCTTGCCCTTAAGACTTCATAGCCGCAATTCAACAGTTTAGCATAAAAAATAGACATAAAAAGGCATCGAGATGTCACGGACCACAAATGGACGTGGAAGCACTTGTCTATTCCCACCAAGTTAAGTTAGCATAACCTAATGAAAATGAATGATATGTGGAAAATCTAAAGTAAGAACAAGAAAAAGCAAAAAAAAACTTATTCTTTCTGTTAAAACCCCCCAAAATCTATTTGCACGTGTACAAGTCAGTAAATACATAAAGTGCAGAATTTAAGAAATAAGTACAAGGCTCAGTATTTGTTTCTCAAATAGAATACTTTATAAGGAAAACAAAAAAAATGGCCCGCAGAAGAGAAAGCAGACACCTCTCCAAATCCTTGACAAGCCTCGAAATCAAAAAAAGGAGAAAGAGATCACACATTTCAGACTCGGAACCTACATAAGTGTAAAAGCAAGGCGTGAGTACCAACAATACAGTACCCAGCAAGCAACCTAGTAAACAAGGCATCAAGCTTGAAATCGAATAGCCCTTACACTCCAACCGAACCTCCTAAAACTAGAATTGTACTTAAATCAGCCCAGCCTAACAGTTCTAAAATACATGGCTCACAGGACCCAATAACCACAGTCCAATAGTCACAAACCAACAATCAAACGAATCAAGTAAGTCAATCTTAATGTCAAGTAGATCAGTCACACACAACAAGTACATCAATCACAATTGACAAGCAAGTCACACATAACCATCAAATGCATCAAGTCACAATAATCGTTCTCTCACCGGAACCCTTTCTCATTGGCACAATATCACTAGCCAAAACCATTTCTTATCGGCTTTATATCACTAACCAGAACCAATTTCCATCGGTTTTATATAACTAGCCAGAACTATTTCCCATCGGCTTTATAGCACTCGATGGCAATGACCTCGGCATCACAAATACTTGTCGAAAAAGACCTCGATATCATAATCATCACAAGTCTCATCACGATGTTCAATTATCAACGCTACAAGAAATTTCACACCACATGGAAGATACAATACTCATGCAATTCAAGTCCACATTCATGTTATCACATATTTCATCAATCAATCAATAAGGGTCAGAACATTACAATTCATATCATCATGTTCATCACATAGCCTTTTCAATTTCAACCTCTCGTTATTCATTCAGATTTATCAAGTGAACAATTAACCCTTCACCTCATTCCCATTACTCCCAACACACAAACAGCGAAAAAAATATACATATTCTATTAGAATACAAGGTTTATGAGATTATTTGTTTTAAATCAATCAATAATCACTCCAAGATTTGGGTCTTCCTCTTTCGAATTACTTCTAAAGCCACACAATCTATATACACGCAAGTATTCACAATCACTTTCCGAAAATAACAATGCCCACATCATTTCTCTTAAAAAGCGGGTCAATCAACACAATACCTTATTCCAAAAATAAGGTTTGAATCTGAAACATAATACATGAAAACATTACTCAAGGCTTTAGGAACTCTTTGGAAAAAATTATTTTGAAAAAGGACTTAAAATCAGTTCATAATCTCCATTTTAGCTTAGAACGTGAGTTATTGAACAGCCATGCCATTTACCAATAAAAATCTCAATTTTTTATGTTAGAATTCATAAATAACCAAAGGAAAATGAAGTTTTAGGATCATGAAAGCTTACCAAATGATTTAGCATAAGAAATCCTTTCAATAATCACCACTAAGGGCTTCCCAAGCTCAAAAATGGAAAATAGGGCTTAAACCCTGAAACTTGGAGGTCATAACCCCTCTCAGATGTCGCTTAAGCGACCATAGGTTTGCTTAAGTGAACCCCGCAATAATTGGAGGTCTCGCTTTTTTGAACCAAGCTCCGCTTAAGCGAACCCTTCCAAAAGTCTAGCCTTTGCTTAAGAAATCTTAAGCGAAAGGCCAATCGCAAAAGCAAAGGGTACAAAATGTAGGCAGCAAAAAAATAGCCAACACTAAAAACATTTAAAAGACCCTCTGGATATACATAAATCAATTATACTCGCCGTTCCAAACTAAATGAAACCATAAAAATATGAATATGAGGTCTCCTTGACCCGATATCCGTGAAAACCACAAGAAACTAACTCAACACCTAAAAAGGATAAAACAACCTCAAGACGTCTTAAAAATCAACCAAGACCTCACCTAGGCTTAAAATTATCCCTCAAAACTAACAAAACTCTCAGAATTCTGATCCAAGCATCAGAACTTTGAATGTTGACCAAAGTCAACCCGAAGGCTAAATTTCCACAATTTCACAGCGTATGACCTTAAATCCTCAAAAAGACTCCGAATGAGAAACCGACAACTCTCATAAATTAGATTTCACATTCTAGGTCTGATGGAATCAACAGAATTCAATTCCGACACTCGAACTCCAAAAGGAACCAAAAACCACTTTCTTAACAATATATATCTTTCAAATTCAAATTCCAAAACAAACTTTAGAACTCAATCATAAAAGAATCAGAGTTAATATTGGGAAATCAAAATGGTAAATTCATAAAACTTTCCAAAAATGACTGACTAGGTCATTACATTATCCACCACTAAAAATTATGTTTGTCCTCCAACATAAAGCAAAGTTGCCTCACCGACTGAGCAATGTTTCTACTACACCTTCACTAAGGTAATCTCTTTGGTTCTAAGCTTCCAGAGCTGCCTATTCAAAATGGCTATAGGCTCCTCCTCAAAAGATAGGTCTGGACCCAATTCAACTGAATAAAGCGAAAGTATATAGGACTTATCTGATACGTACTTCCAAATCATGAAAACATGACACATGGGATGCATAGCTGACAAACTAGGTGGCAAGGCCAACTTATAGGCTAACTCTCTCACACGACTCAAAATCTCAAAGGGTCCAATGAATCTAGGGATAAGATTGTCCTCTTTCCATACCTCATCATACCTTTCATGAGTGACACTCGAAGCCAAACATGATCACCCTCCATGAACACTAGGTCTTGAACTCTCTAATCTGTGTAACTCTTCTATCGACTTTGGGATGTCAACAGTCTACCCTAGATGATATGAACATGTTTCATAGCATCTCTAAGAAAGTATGTATCTAATGAATCTATGGCAACTGAATCAAACCATATAACCGGAGATCTACACTATCTACCATACAACGCCTCAAAAGAGGCCAACTGAATACTGTAATGATAACTGGTTTTGTAAGAGAACTCTGCTAAGGGAAAATGTCAATCTCATCTAGCATCACACAAACTCAGAGCATGTCCTTAAACACCTGAATCGTCCGCTCTAACTGGACTTTTGTCTAATGATGGAAGGTTGTACTCATATCTAACCAAGTACCCAAACTATGCTACAAAGCCTTACGAAAATTGGAAGTGAACAACGAACCGCGATCAGAAACACTATAAACTAGGACTCCATGAAGTCGCACAATCTGATATACAACTCAACTAACTTATATGTTGTATACTTTACCCGAACTAGGATGAAATTGGTGACTTGGTCAACCTATCAACAACCATCCAAATTGAGTAATAACCACCAACGGTGGTAGGTAGTCCCACAATAAAGTACATAGTGACCCATTCCTACTTCCAAGTAGGAATAGGCATCCTCTTATATATACCTCCGGGCCCATGGTTCTCCCACTTGACATGACACAATTTTTTTCCACCCGGATGAATGGAATATCGAGAATGATGGGCCTTCTCAAGAATTAATCTAATCAACTCACCCACCTTTGGCATAAAGATCATGTCTTCAATCCTCAAGACACCCTATGAATCGAGGACATACTCATTGGCTTCCCCTCTCATCACCTTGTCTCGAATGAGACACATCTTCTCGTCATCAAACTAGCGTTCACGAATCTACTCTACTAAGGAAGAACAAGCCTCAATGAAACCAATCAAACCACCTGTCCTTTCATAAATCTGCAACCAAACAAGACTGTTGGCTAACCTCTGAATATCTCCAGCCAATGGTCTCTCTTTCACACTAATAGCGGCAAGACTTCCCATTCTAGAAGTATGGAACTCAAAGCATCGGCCACCACATTAGCCTTCCCTAGATTATACAAGATGGTTATGTCGTAGTCCTTCAGTAGATCAAGCCATCTACGCTGCCTCAAGTTCAGATCTCTCTGAATGAAGATATATTAAAGACTTCGATGATCAGTGAAGACCTCATAATTAACTCCACAGAGCTAATGTCATTGAAGCTTAAGCACAAACATTATGGTTGCTAACTCCAAATCATGAGTAGGGTAGTTTCTCTCATGGGTCTTGAATTGTCTAGAGGCATAGGCAATTACCTTACCCTTTTGCATAAGAACACCACCTAATCTAACTCTAGAAGCATCACAATACACAGTGAAGTCCACACCCTCTTCGGGTAAAGTCAAAACAGGAGCCGAAGTCAGCAAGATCTTGAGCTTTTAAAGCTCTCCTCACACTCTTCAGATCACTAGAAGCTCACACTCTATCGAGTCAATATGTTAAAAGGGGATGCAATAGTGGAGAAGTTATGAATAAATCATTTGTAATAGACCGCAAGTCCTACATAACTCTGGATGTCATTAATTGACGTGGGCTTGGTCCAACTCATCACTGACTCAATCTTGGTCGATCTTCCTGAATACTTTCATTGGACACCACGTGTCCCAAAAATGCCACAGAATCAAGCCAAAACTCGCACTTCTAGAACTTGACATAAAGTTTCTCTTCCCTGAACCTCTGGAGTACAATCTTTAAATGTCGATCTTAAAGCTCTTAAGTCTTGGATTACACCAAGATGTCATCAATGAATACTATCACAAAGAATCCAGATAAGGTCAAAATACATGTTCATCAACTCCTGTTACAGGGGTGTTAGTCAAACTAAAAGACATCACAAGAAACTCATAGTTCCCGTAACGAGTCTTGAACATTATATTAGGGATGTATAATGTCCTAATCTTCATTTAGTGATAACCGGACCTCAAATAAATCTTAGAAAACATAGATGCACCCTGAAGTTGATAAAAAAAAATCCATTAATACGAGGAAGATGGTACGTGTACTTCATGGTTACTTTGTTCAACTGTCGATAATCAATACACATCCTCATGGATCCATCCTTCTTCCTCACAAACAGCATAGGAGCACCCCATGGGGAAATGCTAGGGCGGATACACCTGATACTCAACAAATCATGTAACTAATCCTTCAATTCCTTCAACTCAGTTGGAGTCATGCGATAAAGAGGAATAGGGATGGGCTTGGTTCCCGGCTATAAGTTAATGGTGAAATCAATATCCCTATCCAGAAGAACACCTGGAAAGACAGTAGGAAACACATCTAAAACCTCTTGAACCACTGTCATAGAATCCATGGGAGGTGGCTCAACACTAGTATCCCGAATGAAAGCTAGACAAGAAAAACACCCTCTATCAACCAATCTCTAAGCTCGAATGAAGGAGATAAATTTTCTGGGGTAAGAACCACTAGCACCCGTCCATTCAACTCTCAGATCACCAGACATCGCTAAAGTCACAGTCTTAGAATAAGAATCAAGAGTAGCATGATGGGGAGAGAACCAATCTATACCCAAAATAATATCAAAGTATACCATCCCCAGAATGATCAAGTCTACCCAAGTATCATACCCCTAAACATGCACCCACTGATGTAGAAATATGAATAGGCGGAGGCATACAATCAAACATCATATCAAACCCAGAAGAAAAATAGGGAGACACATACAAGAAAGTAGACCCCAGATCAAACAATATAGATGCAGGTCAATGGCATAGTGGGATGATACATGTGATCACAATATCAAAAGTCTCGGCCTCAAGCCTCCATGGAAAAGCAAAACACAGGCCCTCATAGCCACTTGTAGTCTGAGTAGAACCTCTACCTCCATGATGCGGAACTGAGTACCCCTACCAATAGTCATGTCACCTCTATTGATTTGACCACTGCCTTGAACACTGGTTGGAGGTACTGAATCTCTAGCTACAGAAGTTGAATGAGAATGGCGGGGTCTTGAATGAGTTTGTAGGGGACATTGTCTGATCATATGACCTAGATTCCCACAAGTAAAACAAGATATCAGTAAGGAACTACTACTGCAAACCAGAGAAACTACTATGGCCTCCTCAGCCAGAACCATAAGATCCTCGGGTTAACTGCCCAGTCTCAACTGCTGACATAAAAGCATCAACCAGCCCACGATGCTGAAAGGAACTACTACTGTCACGACCCGGGAGCACCCCCTAGTCGTAACCGGCGTACTCGACCTCGAAGAGGTCTAATACAAGCCTCTTAGCATTCATTCATCGCATAGACACTAAAACCATAAGGAATTTAAAACTTTCTTTACCAAGAAAAACAT
>JAJOOS010021549.1:0-23929 GCA_029582725.1 Solanum chiquidenum
TTAAGAACTAAAGGAAGTGTTTCCTAATATAAGGACAACAATTTCCTTTCTTCTACCAATATGGTAAAAATGACCTTTCATTTGCACTTTTGCAATGACTTTTCATTTTCCCTCCAAAATTGGTTCCCCCACTTTCATTGGTTCTTCCACTTTCTATTTTCTCTTTTTATTTCCCATTCACACCTTGCTAAACCCAACAATAGATTCAACCCTAACCGCTAATGTGGTATACTGATAAAGTTCACGTACCTTTTGGTCCAACTTCTCGAGTTTTAATCAGTGTTGAAATCTAGGAATCGAGTGTTCGAGCACTAAAACACACTATAATGTGCTTCAAGCAACACAAATCTAAATTAATATGATAATTATATAATTTAAAATGCAAAATTTAATAGTTTATATCAATAAATGTCAACTTTTTTTTGAATGGACTAAACGCAAAGATTGTGTATATATTAAAATGAGACGCAAACACTGCTTGAAACGTCCACGAAAAAAATTAAAGGATGTATAGAAATAGAAATGATATATTTTTCACCAATATAGGAGACAAAGGAGATGTTGAAGCGTGATTGATGGAGATTATGCGGCTTCATGGAAAAGGTGGCCTCATTTTTCAAGGAATGGAGTTTAGGCCAGAATGAAGATAGATTGTACAATAATTTTATCACAACTTATGTTTCAACAAGTTTTTTTCCTTGGTCTGTACTGTGAATAGAACAGTGTTTACATTATTATATAAATAAACCTAGAAAAGTAAAACAAATGAGATGGTGGTCATTTTCTCATTGATTTTAGATGCACCGACCATCTGAAATAGCTAAAATCACGTAGAAAGAAGTTGTTTCAAAAGATCTAATTACTATTGGAATTGATGCTGAAATAGCTAAAGACAAAATCGAGCACATGGTAAAAGTAAAACAAATGAGAAGGTCTAGTCATGTTTTACATTGACATCTAGATACTTATCGAGTTTGGTAAAATTTATTCACATACTATGTTTACACCAAAATGATTAATTTATCATGGTTGAATCATAAATTAATGGCATAACACATAAATAGAACTCTTAACTTGGCTTCAAATTTTAGCTTTGACCTTAAACTTTCAAAGTACACAAAGAAGCACTTTAACTATCCAACTCTTCAATAAAAAAAGACTCGAATCTCACTTGGAAAAATACGTGATATACACTCAATCTATGCGCGTCAGGAGTAAATTTTGAGGCCCACAACAACAAAAAAATATGTTGAAATGACAATTATACCCTTAATGAATCCCTTTTATATATCTCTTTATATTTTCTAATCAAAATTTCTTTTTTGCCCTCATCTTTCAAATCAAGTTTTTTTTTTCTCTTTAGCACGATTTCTGCTTGTTTTTAGTGAAATGGCTTCTAATTTTTTTTCATTATGGAAAAAGAGCTATAAAGAAGATATCTTGGTCTGCAAACAATCTAGATTGTTGGTCAGGAAACAATCCAGATTTAAGCAAAGATTCTATCTTCTATCAAAAATAAACTTTCAAAAGGGAAAAAATTAAACATATCTGGACTAAATTGAGGAAGATGAACAGATAAATATCAGAGTATATGAACTTTTATCACAACTATTGAATGATTTTCCCTTGATTCACGATTTTGATTGTAAATCCCAGTTAGGGTTTCACGATTTTAAGAGAGAAACAGGGTAAAATGGAAGAGTCTTTCACCCTATACCCTTGTATTAATTTGAGTATTAATTTGAATATTAATTTAGTCTTTTAAATTCTAATATCTACGTGTAAATGTTTTAATTAGTTAGCAGCGATTGAGTGGCTCACTAAATCCACGTTGGAGCATCTGCATTTCACGCGTTTGAGCTGCAAAATTCGAGGGTTTTTTTATTTAAGAGTCGAATAGTTATAGTGCCTCTTTGTGCATTTTGAAAGTTTAAGGTCAAAGATAAAATTTGAAGCCAAGTTAATGATCATATTTATGTGATATGCCTAATCTTAAGTGTTTATCATATGAATCCATAGTGAATGGAGATGTTATAAGGACACATGATAGTCCTAAAATCACAAGAAAGTTGTCTTGAAAGACCTACAGACCTAGCAGAAAGTAAGGTAAAATGGAAGAAAAAAAATCTATATAAACGATACAAGTTATATAAGAACTTAAGATTGATCACAATTCATTTATGTCAATATGTTTACTTATGTGATATGTCCAATGATTTCTAGGAGACTTTTAGTCCAATCACACATTTATACACCAAAATATGATTAATTTGTTTCTCATAACTTAACTGATGTTTGAGTTAGTTTGACTCTTTTATTTACTTTATCTACAAATAAATAAAAAATGCATCTAGTCAAATTTACAATAAAACAAACATAATTATATGATTATCTGTATTTGTGACTATTATTGACAATATAGATTTCTAAAATCTCTCCCCTTTTGATTATTTAAATAATTTATTGAAGTTTGAACAAAAATAACTTTGGTTCTATTTCTCAATTATAAACTTTTATAAAAAAATTGACATGAATTTTTCTAAGTCCATTGCTCCAATGAATTATTTTGAAAGGTTGTCAGAAGGCTGCATATTTGAAAATAATTTTAAAACAACTCCAGCAAATGCAATAAGCTCAACAATTTATCAAAAGGATTCAAACTTGCTGCAGAATAAGATGGATTGGGGAAGATTTTTGCCCTTTGATTATCAAGAAATAATTGATAGATCTGAGTTTTCTTTTGTTTGCAACACCAAAAAGAGTATTTTTTGGTGTTGCAAACAAAATGAAACTCAGATTTATCAATTATTTCTTGATAAAACAAAGGGCAAAATTCTTCCCAAAACCAGCTCTTAGGTCCACCACTAACCCTCCGGATTCTTAATCTTTCTCATAATCAGCTATTAGGTCCACCACTAACCCAAAAAGATCGAAATGATTTATTTACTATCCGTTTCTTGGTCTTCGTGATTCTTCCATTCTTTTTGATGGAGACAAACTGGTAAAATCTCATTTTGATTTTGTTATGTTTTAATGATTTTTTTATTTGTAACAGTGATATTTGAGTCAGTTGGTGTGTATGTACCTAAATTATTTGTTCTGTATACGCTATTTCTCACCCAAAGTAAATTGAAGATTCAAGATTTATGTATTCAATTTTTAAAACATTTTTAACATTGAATCCATTATTTTATTTTAAGTTATGGGTTCATATCTACTATTTATTGCATTTATCAGGAATTTTTACGTAAAATAATTGTTCCGCAATATGTGAAAGTACATTTTTTTTCCATCCGTAAGAATTCTCACCTTTTTTTTTTGTGACCTAGGTGACTCAAACCCACAAACTTAGTGTTGATGTAAGGAGTGCTTATCATCCTAGCAACTCCCTCTTGTCAATATGAAAGTATTGGATTCATATGAAACCATTATTGATACTCTACATCTAAAAAAAAGAAGATGAACTCGACATCTGCTTCTGCCTCTCAGCAACACATGTATCAAATAGTGGTGGAGTTAGAAATTCATCTAAGGGAATTAAAAAAGGATAATAGGTATCACACCTAGGATTTGGTTCGTAATCTAAAGCAATCTTTGAATCCTTCTGCTACTAAAGTAGAATTTGGGATTTACCGGTCACATGTAATTAAAAAATCATTTTTACCCTATATGCGTCAGTGTAATTTCGAGCAAAGGGGAATCAATCAGAAACTCAAGCATATGAAAAGAAATTACTTAGTATTTTTATCTTTATTGAAATTTATAATTCACTCTTATCATTCTCAATCCAATTCATTGATCACTGACTATATCTTTCTTGATTTTTTTGTACTCTTTAATATTTTTCGTAGTTAATGCCACTAAAAAGATCGAACAAATCATGGCCTATAGTTTTGGGGAATGATCACACACACTTTTGCAATGGAAGGAACACCCTATTCCAGGTTTATCTCTTTTGGTTTTCTTAATTTGATCTACAACTTCAACGCTCTTTCTTATAAATGTTTTATGCAAGCACTCAATCTTTTTCTCTTTTTGCCCATATTTCAAAGATTGTCTAGTTATTTATTTGGTTATTATAAAGATTGTCTTTTCATTTCATGTATTGATTAAAAGAATTCATTTTTAATTAGAATTTATTTTATGTACATCGAGAATATAAAGAATAACCTGAATTATTATATTAAATTATCCTATCACAACATGTAATTTTTCATATGGTAACCTATAAAGTAAATTACAAACCTACTTTAACAAGTTTTATTACTGTAGAGTTGTTATAGATTGAGCAGGAGAGCCCAACCAAAAATACTAGTCTATTAGATGGGACAGCTCAACCGAAAATACTAGTCTATTAGGTGGGATAGACCACTGAAGCCTATCGACCCCTTAATATTTCTTTATCTAATTAAGAGAGAAAATTGGCACAGAATTATTGTCCTAGCTTAGTAATGTGCTCTTGGACAAACGAAAAGGCTACAAAATGGGATGAAGAGAGAAGATTACGGTCGGGGGAGACCAAAAGAATCAACATCAAAGAATCCAGCGATCCAACTAGCAGTCAAACCAAGGTTTCAACAACCGACAAAGGGACAAGTTCTACAGTTACCGAATAAAAGGACACTACACTAAAGATTGTTATTACAAAAATCTAAAGGTAACATAGCCACTTCTTCTTCTCGAAACAAGAAAGACACCGGACAAGAAGCTTTGGATTAAGAGACCTCTTATACAGTTGAAGAAAGAGGAGACACTATATATGATGGATGCCAATATGGAATATCACATTAACTTTCCTTTAGAGAATCAAAGTATCATGACAATAAGTCACTGGAGTTGGTGCAAAAGCCCACAGAAACGGAGTTGATGCTCCTACATCCATAGCATGAGTAGTTAAAGCAAGTGAATGATTTGAAATTCGAGTTATTTCACGGAATAACACTCGTATAAATTGAGCTCGTAATGGTACCACGCAATTCAAAAGTCTCTCTACGGCTGAAGAATGGGCGTGTTCTTGGGCCATCATAGAAACATAGATAGGGTCGACGACGGAACGAAGAACGAAACTTTAAGACAACTTTTTCGTAGACGTTCACTTGCATCACATACACAAGTATCACATACACAAGTGCTCTCTGAACCGTGCAATAAGGTCACCCGTGTTACATGTTTGAAGCAGTAAAGCAACCTTCTATCAGTGCTTACTGATATATGGTAATATTCATTGATGACTTCTCAAGGTACATATGGATTTAATTCTTAAAGGAGAAGTCTAAAGTATTTGAGAAGTTTAAAGAATTTTAACCTGCTTAGATAATTATATTGAAAGGAGAATAAAATGTCTTTGTATAGATAATGGGAGAGAACACTTCACACGACTTCAACGACTACCTAAAAAGAAGATGATAGGGCGACAATTGACTTTCCAAAATATGCAACAACAAAATGGAAGTGCTAAAGAAAAAAATAGTAACTCCTGACAGAGATATGCAAAAGTATGTTATATAATATGCTTGTAGCAACAAGATTTTAGGAAAAATGCATGATCATATCAGGAATAGGATGCCATGGGAGAGATTAGGGATTATCTCACCATTTGAGAAACTCAAGAAGATGATACCTAATTTAAGTCACTTTCGAGAACAAGTCAAAAAATCACTACAACCGCAACTAAGGTGGTCTACATGATTGAAACACTATAATACCAAGTATATATATAGATGCAACTTTAGCATAGGTTGTCCTTATCAAGGAGATTACCACCTTGAAGATGATTCAAAGAGTAGTGAGTGGAGAAGTTCAACGGAAGAAGAAGTTCATATAGTGGTTGGACATCTAGATGATTGCAAAGTCTGTAGGGTTCTAGTGTTGAAGTGATTGGGAAATGGAGGGAAGAAAAATAGAGGGAAAGTGAAAAGTTACTTCACTATTTGGAAGAAGTATTTCTCCCACAATTATGGGATGAAGGAACTTTCAGCTTTTTAAATATAGAATCACTTTTTCATGTTGTTAAAGGGTTGAGAAGAAGACAAGAATCGCGCCGTTGTTGTGGGTCGCTTGCCTCGACTTTGGCTTTAGAAAATAATCGATTGAGAGCTTATGGCTTGGACAAAAAAATTATCTAAACCTAATTTGTTAATCCAAAATTCTGACCGAAAATTCTCCCTCGTGTGTGGCTGCATACATTGAAGTGTGGACAACTCACTAAAGAGACACATCTCATTAGTATACTATTTTAGACGTGTGGTAGAAGTGTGAAACGCACATGAACCACACAACCAAAACAATAAGTTTACAATTTCTATTTTAAGTGCTACTCGTGAGTGGAATGCACGTGGCCAAGTGCAGACCACACTTACCCCACCGCTTCCAAACTAATGCAGCTTTTTTAAGAAGACAAGCCTCATGTCATTGTTACACACTCGACTCGACTTCGATTTTGGCTTTGATAAATGATCAATTGAAAACTTATCTTTTTGGATAAAGATTCATTCAACTTAAAAATTCTGAGCAAAAATTTTTGCTCATGTGTAACCGCATACGATGAAGTACAGACCGCACATGTAAAACATAGTGAAGATCGATGCATCTCATCAGTACATTATTTTAGGTGCCGATCGGTAGACGTGTGAATTGTACTCGGCCATTATATGTGTTACTCTTCAGGCCTACACCCTAGACGTGGCCGGCACTCGAGAACCATAGCTGGTCCTCAAGCAAACCCTTGGCCTGACTAACTGCTTAGCGGAAAACTTACTCAAGCAAAATGGGACTCCAAGTGCATAATTAAACTTAAAATGTCTCAATTATAACTTAACTCAAATGAACATCTGGTAATACTTAATAAAACATAAGTAATTGTCTCAAGATTTCAAAACATCAACAAGAAAAATAATGAGAGACTTCTCAACTGCTAACTATGTATGAAGCCTCTACATACTAAGATATATGTCGGGACAGAACCCTCAACAACTTAACAAAACAGGAAATAAGTGTCAAGCTCTCCGAAAAGCAAGGAGGCTCACAAAGATAGCTAGAGTGCAAATGGTATCAATGAAGCACATGTTGATGACCCTGACCACCTCTATCAGCATCATAAATAAGATGCAGGTCCAATTACCTCAGTACATTGAATGTACGAGCATGCAAGGGGAAGTGAAAACATAGATAATGGAACTGATAAGACTGGAAAACATACTCACCTCAACTCAACTCCAATATAGAAACAATAATAAGAGATGCACTATTTAAAGCTTTATAAAACAACAATATTAACTCTAGATTCATAAAAAGACAATAAGTTATTCTTTACTTCTATTAGAGAGATTCTCTAACCGATAACCATCACTATGAGCTATTTGATGATATATCGTCTCGCCCCCGCTGCCAGAATTGTCCTATACCTTGTCGGGGTATAGAACACCTCAACTAAGTGGATCCACTAAGTTATGCTTAGAAGCAATAAGGAATCATCTAATAAGTATGACCATTTACCCATGTTGGAATCATGGTTTATGAGGAATGTGAGAGTTGTTTGAACTCATCCCCATATCGGTGCTCAATACTACTCCCAATAATATATAAACTCATGCTCAAATGTATAAAACATAACTCTTTCTCAATTTGAGGTAATTACTCAAAAGATCTCCTTAAAAGAGGTAATACTCTGAAATACCTCTAAACTCATAAACTCATTTAGAAATCAAGGTTTCTCTCATTAAATATAGAAGTGTTACATTTGAGAATACTTAGTTCCCCTATACTCTTTCTCAGTCATGAATATTACTCTTTTCATTTCTCATATTTACTTTCTCAAGACTAAGTTCAAAACCATTGTTGATTACAAAAGAAATCTCAAAATGACCCAAAAAGATCTATTGAACTTTCCTCTTAAACTCACTTTAGTTTGGAATGTAAATTAAGACATGTGATTAGGAAATATAGGATCTCTCAAGGATGGATGGAAACGTTAGAAGCTAATACAAATAAGAGAACGTAGTCGCGATTCAATGGAACACGTCCAGAATGAAGCACCGAAAGAAAAAGGAACGGGTGACCTTGGCGTACTACTGGTGTGGGGCGCCAGGCCCCAAACTACTGACCAGAGTTTCAGGTGCACTGCAGGCATGGGGCGCCAAGCCCCAAACTATAGAGCAAAAGTCCTGGAGCTATGGGTGGTGCGCCGCCCCCACCCCTACCCAGATTTCTAACGAATTTTTCATGCCAAAACAAGGTCCCAACTAATTTAGAATTGGGGAAATTCTCCTAAAACTCTTCTTCATTCTCAAACCCAACACTAATACAAGAGGGATTCCATACAATCCTTTTGGGAAATCAAATTTCTACCAAAGATCAACAACACAAGAATTCACAACCTCCATTGTTCAAGAATTGAAACCTCTATTGTTCAAGATTTGAACAAATATCAAGAATTACTCAAGAGCTCTTTGAATACAACAATTTCGTGGATAAGTTCATATGTTTGGCGTGAGGACGAACAAGTCCAACATTGTGGGAAGCCTTACATACCTGTAAAGAACAATGTTCTTGGAGAAAATCGATGGGATCTTGACGAATGCTCAAAACCTAGCTCTTTCTCCTCTTGAAATCTTCTCTTATTTTTCTAAGTGTTTAGGAACGACAAAGAATGGTGTATAATATTATTAGACCCTTAATTGGGTGAGGAAAAACGTTCTAAGCCTAGTGGGAAAAAGAAAAAAGACCAAAATACCCTTATCTAAAACGAATAAGATATCTTAATTAGAGAGGTTTCACTCAAACAGGCATAACTCTTTACCCTGAGCTCGAAATTAGGCAAACTTGGCGGCGTTGGAAAGAGGACACAAAGACCTTCGATTTGATAGGTCATGGGCCACCTAACTTTTATGTGCTAAAAGATATGGTTGTTTGAAATTGACCAAAAACTAAAAACTGACGGGTGACTTGTACGAACCTCTATTTAGCTCTTTCAAAGTTTGAGGTTTACAATATCTCCCCTTTGGGAACATTCGTCCTCGAATGAGATCACACTAAGCAGAATAGGGGTGGGAAGTGTCTAACAATCCAATCTCAAACACACATCATGAGATCAACATAAACTCAACAAACAACTTAAAAAGTACTTTACAGAAAGTTAGTACCTTGGTCTAGAAATGGTTCGGAAGTAAAGAGGTGAAGGTATCTCTTCTTCATATTCTCCTTGGCCTCCCAAGTAGCTTCCTCAACAAATTAATTCCTCCATAAAACCTTGACCGATGCAACTTCTTTGGTTCTCAACTTGCGAACCTAATGATCAAGAATTTGGATGGGCATTTCCTCATAAGATAGGTTATCCTTATTATTAATACTAGTATATATACCCGCGCGATGCGCGGATAATTTTAAATAAAATAATTATGTTATAGTTATACTCCAATATATAGTATACACTTGTATTATTTAAATTAGTGTATCAAATATGACACATTTATCATGAAATTTTAAGTTGTAAGGAGCATCAAATCTAACTTGAATTGCCTATATAGAATTAAATGGGTAATGAATGCCCAATAATAATTAGATCATCATCAAATATTTTATATTTTATATTTTAATTGTGTTGTGTTTTATGATCGAAGAACCGAATAAAAATATATAGCTCAATTTTAATGATCATTGTAGACTACTTTAAAAATGGACTAATAATTCCAAAAAATATATATAATTAATTGAATTGCTTCCGGGTGGAATCTAAGAACATGAATAGTTAATCATTGCATGAAAAATAAATATAAACACATAAATTAACTTTTATTTATAAATATGTATAGCATAATTTGAACCCATTAATAACCATAAATTACATGTCGATAAAAAATTTGTTTGTTTCTGGAGTTTCTTTAGTTGCTTCACATGATTATCTTTAGCATTTTAAGTGAAAATAAAGAGCACTAAATTCTTATTGTTCGAAAATCCTGCGGATAGAATTCTAATAAAATCTATATAATTTTTTTGATATTTCTTCGGGCTGCTAACTCAAAACTTTAACTATAAATTCAACTTAACTTATCCCAGCAAAATATATTTCAACTTAAAAAACATTATCTATAAATTCTAAAAATTAAAATTCACATAATTTAAAAATATATCTACAACTTAAAAATAAAATTAAACAACTCTTATAATAATACAAAAATGGAGTTTTTGGCCAAAAACATCCTTAAACTATACCTCAAACTTAAACTATATCCTTAAAGTATCATTTTTAGCAGAAAACATCCTTCAAGTATTTAAAAATAAATAATTTTCATCCTTATGTTAGATATCATCAAAAAAACTAATCGATCCTACAAAAATATGAGCAGTTCACGTGATTATCAACAAAAGTTTTCCTGCATAATTTTATTACCTGCTATAGGAAGTTCCAGGAAAAAATATTAAAAATTTTAGACATCATTGCTTACTGAAACAAAAAATGTTTGGAAAATGTGAGGATACATGATATGATTTTTTCTCATTTAGTAACGGAACAAAGTTGGAGCTTAATCATCTTTACCTTTCTTAAAGAAAAAATGTATTTAGATCAATAATTTTTTTTTACCAATATGATATTAAAGTGATAAAAATATTGATTATGTCTCGCATTTGAGTCTCATTCTTCATTATTAGAAGTGGAAGCCTCCAACAAACGACGCTTCTAGCATATTCAATTGAGAAGAAACATATCGATTCCAAATAGAAAAACTTCAATCATTTTTTTGTTTGAAAGTAGAAAAAATAGGCAATATCGGTACCTAAATATTCAACTAATAATATTTTTAATATCAAATTACATGATAAGTAAATGAAAAAACTGTCAAATTAAAAGATTTTGCATGATGCTAAACTCAATTACCGAAAAAGTGAACGATAGTATTTTTGGCGTATCTAAAAATAATAATTACGAAGGAATGACTAGATTTTTGTGAAATTTGTTAGTTTTCAGATAAATTCAAATAGAAGGATGAAAATTGTTCACTTTTAAATACTTAAAGGATGTTTTCTGCTAAGAATAATTCTTTAAGGATGTATTTTAAGTTTGGGGTATAGTTTAAGGAGGAATTTGGCCAAAAACTCTATAAAAATGCAAGCAAAATCTTCGTACAGAGTGCAATTTAAAATGCAAATTTTATATTTATTTTTGTATTTATTTGTTATTTTTATTTATCCTTTGTTCTCTTTCCTTTTTAACTAAATTCATCTTACATTTTGAGATAGATAGTCATAGTTTTGTTTGAAGCATCTTTTAGTTAAAGTCTAAGAGGAGACTGAGACACATATATGTAGATTGTATATCATATGTGAATTTAAAGTCTTTTTCCTTAACCTATAGAGTTGTAAGTCTTCTTTATCATTCTTAGTCAGTAATATTAATTCAGAAATTCAAATGCTCATCTATAAATAATTATGTTTGAGACTTTTTTAATTGCAGTAAAAAATGTGTGAAATACTTTTTACTTAATAAATATAAAAAATTATTCTCTTTCACATTTTTCTACTCAAAGTTTTATTATAAAATGTGTTCAACTTAATTCTTGCAAAATTCAAATGTGATCAAATTACTATACGAACATTGGACATAAAATATAGATGTTGCAACAATATAATCATCCAATAATTTTTTTATTTCTTATTTCTTATTGTATTTATATTCATTCACTATTTCAACAATTACAATATTTACATTTGTAGAAGGTTTTTGTATTAGTTTGTCATTTGATTTAGAATTTGTTTGGCCAAGCGGTTAAAAGTCAAAATTACTTCTTCTTTTTTTTAAAAAAAAATTACATATATTTGTACAATCTATAAAACTACTTTTAAATAGAAGAAAAAGTTTTTTTTTTTGTGATTGGGAAGAACTTAAAAGTTTCTCCTTCTTAAAAAATTCAGAAGCTTAAGCAAAAATCAAAATCAAGATAAAAGTATTCCTATCATTTATATATATTTATCAATATATCCCTTGTTATTTAATTAACATATCTCATAAGTTTAATTTTGTAACCTTCATTTTACATTAAATAAATCTTTATTATAATTCTGTATGTTTTTGTTATTATTTTATGATTTAATTTATAGAATAACTCTTTAATTTATTTTATTTGATATTTCTTATTATATTAAAATAAGCATGATGATATTATATCAATATATAATATTTTATTTGATTAATCTATGCATAATATTCATCAAAATTATGGATATGTACGTTTATTTAAATAAAAAATTTAATTTTAATTTTGAATAAAATTAATTTTTTATAATAGATATTTAAAATAGTTTATTTCTGTAAAATAATTTTAGTATTGAAAGTATATTGATACATGTTTTTTTTTGTAATTTGTCTCACAAATATACTTTTTAAAAAATATTAACCAAACAAATAAAAGTAATTTTCGAATAAATTTAGTCAAATACAAATATTATTATTTTTTCAAAAGCATTTTTCTGAAAAACTATTTTATAAAACGTGTTTCTAAAAATAAGTAGTTTTAATCTCTTTGCCAAACAGGTATCATGATCTATTACTCTTTTTTTACCATACCGTAGATAATACCACTGTTAAAAAAATGTACCTAATTTATCACAAATAGATATGAGTTCGTTGAACTTAATATTTTTAAAGCAATTTTTATGTTTGTCTAAATTAATTTTTTAAATACATACAAGTATATAGATTTACAACTAAATACTATCACCTAATGTCTACATTAATTTAAAACCAATAAAATTCAAAATATCATTATTTCACTGAGTGACTTTTTATTATTTTGTCACTTGACTCCATAATGTTAACTATAACTTCCCTATAGATATTGATAAGTATATAATTTTCTTTTGATTTAGATCTTTATTTATTTATGCTCTCTTTCGTTCTATTCCTTTGATTCTTTCATTATTTAAAATTTTTATAATAATTTTAAAATTATTTAATACGCATAAAATAATATATGTATATAATAAATGAAAATATGCATAGAAATTCTTATATGTAATCTTCAGTTAAAGTTCACATAAATACATCATAAGTTAACAAAGTACAAACTAATCTCACTTTATATATTATACAAATAATCTAATAAGATATATAATTTACAATGTACAGTTAATTTATGCAATATTCTATTATGAAATTTATTTTGTTGTACCTCATTTTAAAACTAATTAAATTTTATCAGATTTAGAGTTACATATTTATAATTTTTGGGCTAAATTCTAAAACATTTCATTTTAATATTTTTAATAATTATTAATCATCCACTATTTACTCATTAACACTACTTTATTAAAAGAAGTACTAAGAAATGGTATTATGAAAATGTAAAACTTAAAAAATTATGAACATGTAAAACTTAACTCAAACCATATTAGAACTAAGAAAATAAATTTAGAAAATGACATTACACACACCATGTTGATTTATTTAACGTGTACAATTTGTAAATTAATCAAATAAATATGCATGAATTAATTAGGTTATCGCATAATTTATGAATTCAAATGTCTGTAAATTGAACCAAACATTAAGGGTAAAACAAAAGAAGAAAATGCAGCAATTTTTTTGTTGAAGTTTTCATGTAGTCTATTTTCTCAATTGTATTAAAAATTCAAAAGTAGGTCTTGTTTTATGAATTCTTGACTTATTTTTTCATTTACTCTTCATTAATTTCCTCTTGTTTGTGTGTTCTCGCTTTACAACACGATATCAAATCTACATCTCTTCTATCCAGCTTTATATACATATATATAATCACCATATACTTAAACAAAAAAAGAGAGAAAAATTACTTGAACTTAAATAATAGAGTACAACCCATAAATGATATTGTGCTATCATTTTATTAAAATTGAAAGTTTTTCTTAAGTTTGATAAGTTACCTTTATGTGCATATATAAAATTTGAAGCCGGAAATTTTTTCACATAAAATTTAAAATAGAAAAACAACCTTTTCAATATAGTCTTGTTTCACATTTTCTCCCACCTGAACAAATGCGCCAAATACAAACACATTTATTAGTTCATAAAAAATGAAGTAAAATAGACATATCACATGCTAATTTGGATAGAATAATTAACTACTTAATAACAATTTAAATACTAAAATCTAAATTGAATAATAATAATAATTCTAAATTGTGAATAAAGAAGAAGAAACATATGTGCAATTGCTTAAAAAAAGAAAAAGAGAACCAACATTAATTCAAATTCGCTGGTATGCACCACATTTTGATTTGGAAAGGATATCCCCATCCTAATTTGGAATATATGTATATAACTCATCACTTCAAACTATTAAGACTCATTCGCAGAAACAAAGGAACTATTAGAAAAGAAATTATAAGATCTGAAATAGCACCATGAAAAGCAAGAAAAGTTATCATGTTAAGACTTAAGAGGTTGAATAGAGATAAGACAATGAGAAAATTATGGTGTGAATAGGTTTTTAAAAAGATGGAGTTAACTGTTAAAGGTAGTTTTTTTTAGGAGTTAAGCATAATTTAGGGATAAGATTAGTTATCCATCTTTTAAAATTTGAATTTTAAATTAATTATTTAGGAATTTAAAGAATATATATTTTCATATAAAAAAGGAGAACGAAGAAGTTAAGTTTATGTATATTTCTTAGTTAGTTCTTGAATACGGGGATAGGAACGTGCATAAATTAGTTTACTTTTTTTTTAAAATCTTATATTATTGTGTTTCTTTTGTTTTTCTTTTTAAAAGATTTTTAAAATACAGAAAAGTAGTAATTATTATTTTAAATAATTGTGTATCATTCAAAAAATAATTCAAATAATTTAGCTTATAAAAATATATATATTTTAAAATTGTCTTATTTTTAAAATTATTTTAGAATGTATCAAGAAAATCTTACATTTTTGAATTTCTTTTTATTTTATTTTTTAAAGATTTAAAAATAATATGAAAGATAGTAATTATTGTATGTAATAACTGTGTATTATTCAATAAATAATTCTAATAATTTATCTTATAAATTTTTTTGAAATGGTCTTATTTTTAAAATTATTTTAGAATGTATTAAAAAGTTACAATTATATAAGTTTTATTCAAAATCAAAAGAATCAAAAATATTTTGAAAATAAGTAAAAAGTTAAAGTAACTGTAATTTTTTTAATTTTTTAAAAAAGCTGTGAAAATTGCTTTTTGAATTAGTGTTTGCAATTTTTTTTATTTTTTTTTAGATTTTAAAATAAATTTAATATTTATTCAGTTATTGTTTTTTAATTTCTTATTTATTATTGAAAATAATTACAGAAAATAAAATAGTAATTTAATATTTAATCCTATTATTTAATAATTTAAAAAAATCTATTTTTCTGGTGCTGAAATGTGGCGTTGTTTCCACTCCTATTATATATATATACACACACTTAGCATTAAAAATAGAACAATTTTTCACAAAAAAAAAAACACGTTCTTTTTAAATATTTTGTTGCTATAAAAAAGGAGTTATAATTTTTATTTTGAAAAAGTAGTTGTATGTATAATTTGCTTATTTTATATTCAAGTTAATTTAAATACAAATTTACAGTTACATATTGTGAAATTAAGGAAATATATTATTGTATATTAAATGTTAATTAAATAAGATCCTCAAAATTTGTGGGAGAAAGGTTAACCGTATTTAAGTTTATTTTTTTAATATTATAAAATTATGTGTATTAATTAAAAACAATTTTACAGTTACATCGTCATAATTTTTAAAATTGTTTTAAAATATTTTTCATTTAATTAATTATAATTTATATTTAATTAATTTTAGTTATTTAAAAATGTTTTTCTGTGGTGCTGACATGTGACACTTTTTCCTCTCCTATTATATATAGATAGATTTTTGGTACTTACAATTAGTGAAGGATCACTTAAACATTTCTTTAGCATAGAGATATGAAATACTGGATGAACTGCTCATAACTCTGACAGTAGCTCCA
Source organism: Solanum chiquidenum (assembly GCA_029582725.1). NCBI lineage: Eukaryota > Viridiplantae > Streptophyta > Magnoliopsida > Solanales > Solanaceae > Solanum > Solanum chiquidenum. Next base: position 15,970 of record JAJOOS010021549.1, read on the forward strand.
ACTCATAAGCTACGTTGCCAACCCTCTTGGATATCCTGTAAGGACCAATGTATCGAGGACAAAGTTTTTCCTTCTTACCAAATCTCATAACACCATTCATAGGTGAAACCTTCAAATAGACCCAATCATCAACCTGGAATTTCAGCTCTCTTCTCCTAACATCTGTATAGGATTTTTGACGACTTGCGCTGTTTTCAGCCTCTCCTGAATAGTTTTCACTTTTTCCATAACTTGATGAACCAAGTCTGACCCTACAACTCAGCTTCACCAACCTTAAATTAACCAATAGGAGATCTACATCTTCGTCCACAAAAAGCCTCATAGGGAGCCATTTGAATACCGGAGTGATAACTATTATTGTAAGCAAACTCTATGAGAGGAAAGTGTTCATCCCAATTACCTTTGAAATATATGACTTTGAATCCAAACCTTTCTGGAAACAATTAAAAAAAATGAGCGGGGAATTGTGCACCCCTATCTGAACTGATGGACACAAGAAATCCATGAAGTCGAACTATCTCTTGAATTTATAATCTAGCATAATCCTCTGCTAAATTTGTAGTCTTTACCGGCAAGAAATGGGATGATTTAGTCATCCGATCTACAATCACCCAAATTGAATCATGCTGCCTGCGAGAGTGTGGTAAGCCAATAGTAAAATTCATATTAATCATATCCCACGTCTATTCCGGAAGAGCTATGTTTTGAGTCATACCATCGGGCCTTTAGTGTTGTACCTTGACTTGTTGGCAATTTGGACACTTCGCAACAAAGTCTGAAATGCACCTCTTCATGCTACTCCACCAATACACTTCTTTCAAGTCGTGGTACATTTTTATGGAACCGAAATGGATCGAATATCTGGAACTATGAGCTTCTACCATGATCCTCTCTTGAAGTTCATCCACCTTTGCTACACAAAATCTACCTTGATATCTCAACACACCATCTCCCCCTTGTTCAAAATTCATTACCTTTTGGTTATGAATATTTGCCTTTAGTTCAAATAAAAAGGGTCTTTGTCTTGTTTCTCCTTCACTTCAGACTTCAGCCCCATTCATCACTACAACTCCACCTTCACTGGAATCTAACAAACGAACTCCCAAATGGGAAAGTGTATAAACTTCCTAAGCCAATTCTTTCTTGCCTTCCTCTACATGAGCAGTACTTTCATGGACAACTTGCTCAAAGCATCAGCAACAACATTAGCCTTACTTATGTGATAGAGGATACTCATGTCATATTCCTTGAGCAACTCCAACCACCTCATTTGTCTTAGATTAATCTCCTTTTGACTAAAAACATAATGGAGACTTTTGTGGTTAGTGAACACATCCACATGAACACCATAGAGATAGTGACGCCATATTGTGAGACCAAACACTATTGCTGCCAACTCGAGATCATGAGTCGGGTAATTCTTCTCATTAATCTTAAGTTGTCTAGAGGCATAGGCTATAGACCATACTATTTTGCATTAATACGCACCCAAGTCCTACTCTAGACGCATCACAATAAACAACAAAGACTTTTATACCCTCTTGTAGGGTCAACACTAGAGAAATAGTCAACCGAGTTTTCAATTGCTGAAATCTTTTCTCACAAGGTTCAGGCCATTGAAACTTCGATGTTTTTTTAGCCAACTTAGTCAACGGGTATGAAATAGATGAAAACCTCTCGACAAACTTTCTGTAGTAACCACCCAACCCCAAGAAACTCATTATATGAGTTGGAGATGTGGGTCTTGGCCAGTTCTGCACAACTTCAATCTTTTGAGTGTCAACTTTAATCCCTCCTTCGGATACAATGTGTCCTAAGAATGCCATAGATTTAAGCCAAATCTCACACTTAGAAAACTTGGCAAATATTTCTCGATCTTGAGGGTTTGGAGGACTATTTTGAGATGGATAGCATGATCCTCCTCATTCCTCGAATAAATTATTATGTCATCAATAAATAAAATAACAAACATGACAAGATACGGCTTAAACACTCTGTTCATAAGATCCATGAATGATGCAGGAGCATTGGTCAAGCCAAAAGACATCACAAGGAACTTATAATGACCATAACGGGTCCTGAATGTTGTCTTCAGGATGTCACGTTCTCTCACTTTTAACTGATGATAGCCAGATCTGAGGTCTATCTTAGAAAAGCAAGTGGTACCCTAAATTTGGTCGAAAAGATCATCAATATTTGGAAGGGGATACTTATTCTTTATGGTGACCTTGTTTAACTGGCGGTAATCTATACACATCCTAAGAGAACCATCATTCTTCCTCACAAATAAGACTGTAGCGCCCTAAGGTGAGACACTAGGTCAGATGAAACCCTTATCAAGAATATCTCTCAACTGCTCTTTTAACTCAGCTTGAGCCATTCTATATGGCGGGATAGAGATAGGTTGAGTATCATGAAAAATGTCTATTCCAAAGTCCATTTCTCTCAAGAGGGCCTCCGGGAAGATCATCTGGAAATATCTCTAAAAACTCACTCACAATTGGAACTGACGGAATAGGTGGTGTCTCAACACTAGATTCATTAACTAGGACTAAGTGATAGATGCACCCCTTAGAGACTAATTTTCTGGCCTTAAGGTACGAAATGAAATGACCCTTAGGCACTGCTGAACTACTCCTCCACTCTAAAACTAGCTTATTAGGAAACTAAAACTTGACTACTCGAGTTTTACAATCAACTAAGGCATAAAAAGCATGAAGTCATTCCATACCTAATAACATCAAAGTCCACCATGTCTAGCTCGACCAAGTCAGCCATGGAGTCCTTGTGATTAACAGAGATGATATAATCATGATCTACTAGAATAGAGTAACCAATAGGTGTGGAAACACTGAAGGGCTCAAGAAATAATTCGGGTAAAATATTGTACCTCATGTCTACATAAGGAGTCATAGAAGACAGATTTGCACCTAGATCAAGTAATGATAAACATCAAAAGTAAAGACTTTAAGCATACTGGTAACAACATCTGGTGAGTTCTCCTGCTTTTGGCGACTGGTAATAGCATACATACATCTTGCTCTTCTACATGTTCCTGAAGTAGCTTCTCTTGGAGCAGCTCTATCTATTGGAGCTGTTAAAGAAGATTGAGCTCTATTTTCCCCATTACCTTGCATTTTCTTAGGGCACTCTCTCATAAAGTGACCCGTCTAACCACACTTGAAGCGTCCATTGGAGCCATCACGACACGCTCCTAGGTGGTTTCTGCCATTCTTAGCACATGTGGGGGTCCAAGTATCCCTTTGTGCCACACTATCCTAAGACTGAGTAGGTCTAGCTCTAAAATTCTAAGAGTTCTGGTTCCTGAAACCATTTTTGTTCTTTGGTGTTGACGCACTAGTTGACGATGGAGCAGGCCCAGTTGACCTTTGCTGAAAGGATGATCGATTTACATTTCCAGTTTTCTGCTGGCCGGACTCATGACTTGTTGTCTTAACCCTCTTACTGCAGAACTCTTCCCTATCTTTCAACTTATCTTCCTCAACCTGCTGCACATGGATCATAAGTCTGGCTATGTCCATGTCCCCTATCAACATAGATGCCTTGCCTTCCTTACTTGACAATGGGGATAACCCAGACATAAACAAACTCATCCTGCTCCTCATATCAGCCACCATCTCCGGAGCATAGGGGGTAACTGAGAGAATTTGAGACTATATTCTTGCACACTCATGGACTCTTGTTTCAGATTCAAAAATTCTCTTACATTTGATTCCCTTAGCTCGCGGGGAAAGAAGCACCCCAAGAAGGCACCTTCAAACAACGCCCAACTCAAAAGTGGTGCCCCCTCTGCCCTGCTCTTCTTCCATTGGTCATGCCATATTCTAGAAACACCTTTGAGCTGGTATGAAGCTAACTCCACTCGCTTTACATCGACAACACGCATAACCTCAAATTCTTTCTGAAGTTCTTCCACAAAGTTCTCCGGATCCTCAGTGATATTCAACCCTGTGAACTTTGGGGATTCATTCTCACAAATTCATGGATTTTGGACGTATCAACCACATCTTGAAGACCTAGTCTTTGTTGACCAGCTTGATTTTCCAAAACCTCAGTCAACATCTGAATAACATTCCTGAATCTAGCATTGGTGACATTTCCCTAAGGGGGTTTTACCTCTGGTGCATTGGGAACCTCTTGACCTTGAGGATTAATATTCCTACTAGTAGGACATCCTCAAACAACTCTTTGTAGAGGTATGATCATAAAAGATATGCACAAGCACGAGTTAAAGGAAACTTTTATAGAGTTGAACTCAATCACACAAACAAGAGTAAGAAGAAAGTGAAATGTTTCCTAAATGTCGTCGCCTCCTAATTATAGATCTGGCGTACTTCACACCGATAAAAATGACTCTACTAACACAGCTTCATAGACACCCTAGGACTCTTTAACTCTATGTTCTGATAATAAGTTCCTCACACCCCGAGCCTATACCTTTTGATGTGGCCGGCACTAGTGTCACGACCCGAGAGCACCCCCTAGTCGTAACCGACGTACTTGACCTCGAAGGGGTCTCATACAAGCCTCATATCATAACTTGAACATAAAGGCAAAGGAAAAATGCAAAAAATTTAAAACTTTTCTTTACAATCGAAGACTTTATAAAATGAGAGAAACTATGACACTGTGTCTCAAACCATCTATGACATTTAGAATAACAAACTCTTTAATACAACTTAGGGACACGACCCTTTCATAATAAATCTTAGGGACACGGCCCTTACATCAAACTAAAACATAAAGATAGATAATAAAGGACATAAGGTTGAGCCCTTGAATACAATGAGGACCCACCAATCTTCTTCTTCTTGATCTCCTATGAACCTAGCCACGAAGATGAAATCCAATGTCTCCAAAAACTACACTTATAGAAAACGTAGAAAGAATGGGGTTAGCACAAAAAGTACTAAGTATGAAAGTCATACAAGAAAATCCGTAAAACATGCATAAAAGGGACTTTTTTCTTAAAACCATGCTTCATGACACTTTTGGAAATCATCTTTGAAATAATTGGAGAATACAACCAATAAGGCAACTCACATACATTTCATTATAACATGAGAGATATCATTATAATAACAAGCATAGTCTCCAACATCAATATAATACAAATCCCAATCTCCACAATACATAGCCTCCAATCACAAGACAATAGAAAGACAAATACCAAGATCATCTCATCATGAAGTAATCATCACATAAGCAACCTCTAAGAAACACTTGTGCAATGTATGGTGGCTAACATGCATTTACAATGTACAACACAAGCCAACATCACATTTACACCCATTTCATAGTAAAGCCATTACCTTAGTAACCCCTAAGGAACACTTGTGCAATGTATGGTTAGCATCCCATAATACCAACCCCACTAAGTACCCCCTTGAAGCTACCTTAGTCATGTACTTCATCTTTAGACCTCATTATAATCAATAGTCACAATTAAGAAAATAGTCATGTAAAGTACTTGAATTATGAGGAAAGTCATTCATAACAACTATCCATTCACTATACATGCATGCATTCAAATCTCATGGAAATGCAAAGGAACCATCCCATGACATCCTACTAAGTCTACTTGTGCAATGTGGGAGTGAAGTCCCATACCGCTACTCCTACTAAGTAAACTCACCAAGACGTCATAGCATAATTCACATCTCATTCATTATCTTCATTATATAGGGAAAAGTATCCTTAACCGACATAGACCATGTGAGCTACATGGAATCCGGTGTTGTGTAACCCCACACCAAGAAAGGTGTCCTACTTGCCTAAGGTAGGACTAAAATGTCTAGCTATAAGGTGGATCCACTAGCTAAGGTCCTATGTTGGCACATAGTTTTAGGATAGGGAGATTGCTTCTAGAAATCCACCCTATTGCATTGGCGGAGGGGCTCCCATCTCATGAGTTCCCTAGTGGATGACCCTCCATATTGCATTAGTGGAAGGGCCTTTATCTGATTGTCCATATCCATTCGGTGTTAAGCAATATTTCCCAAATTACACGTCATTAGTCTTGAATTATATTTACATGTGTGAAGGAGTGCTCTACCCTTCGTTCAATACAATTCTTAAAATAGCTCATTGATTCATTAAAGGTGAGAATGTACTATCAACTTTAGAATCATAATTAGTATGTGAGAATGACTTTCACACAAATATCATGTGTTCTCATGAGAATGGACTTTCAATCAACACAATAGGATCAACGTGGTTTATGTACATTTCATGCATAATAATGAGTAAAGGTGCATATGAGAACTATACTTTCAATTAACACCATTTGATTACATCATAATAATGTTTATGCATGAAGTGTATGTGTGTGTGTAATTTTCCTTGCAACAACCCAACAACAACATTATCATCATCCTAGACAATTCATATAATATCAAGTGTAAGGGTAAGGGAAGAACATTCTTTCAACAATACCAACTTTACACATTAGTCATAGGAGATTTACTTTCTAAATGAATCAATAGTTTATACACATCTCGCATTCATATGCACAAACCCTAGCAATATGCCCTTTAAGGGCTATAGATCAACTCATCCCAGCATATAGCAATAGCACAATAGATAAAGGAATACCATGATCCAACAACTCATCAATACATTACTCACATCATGATTGACACATTATACTTCAAGTATTCATCAACATGCACATAATATCATGATCAAGTCAATTCATGTTTAGAAGATTACCCTAAACCAATTCAAGTCCAGGTGATCTAATCTAAGGCATTACATGAAGAGGTTCATCACTCTTGGAGGATTACCTTTAAACCCTCAATTTGTCTCTTTCATGACACAACCCTAGACTATATAAATTCACCTTAGAAATCTTAGGTTAATCAAGTATACATGTAGAATCATACTTAGTCATACCTAGGGTTTGTAGGGAAGAGGAACCTTATCTCAACACCACAACACACATGACAAGTAAGCACCTCCACATTTAAAGTGGATCAACAATTTATACATATGATACATAATAGGTAAACACCTCCACCATAAGTGGATCAATAATTCATAACTAGAATACCTATTACATAGAATTCCTTCATTCATGGCTCTCAAGGCTATCATCAAGATTCAACCCTACTTCTTGAAATTAGAACATTATATAGGGTAACATCATGATACAATAATAAATTCAAAGTAAACATATTAGATTATCAACCTCCATTCATCAATCAAGCCATACAAGGGTTTACAATTGAGAAAGAAGGGGAAAACATAGGTCATAGGGGGATTTTGTTCATAAACCAACAATACACCATAAATCCACCCACAAATTATCATATCTAAACAGAAACAATCATAATTAAACAATTGAAACATTTTTAGAAGGTGACTTATGCTATTGATTGAAAACCTAGAAATTGGGAAAGTTTGAAAACTCAATTTGAAGGGCTTCTTGGTGAAACCAAACCAAGAATGAAGAACCTCCATACCTTAGGTGTAGATTCCCATCAAAATCCTATGAAAAAGCTTCCATCTTGAAGCCCTAGGTTGATCTCTTCTGTAACGACCCTAAAAATGAACTAGGTAAGCTAGAGCCTCTCATGTGTGTTGTTGATTGGTTATGTGGATTTTAGTGGTTAAAGTCAGTGTGTAATGTTAGTTTAGTGTATTTGGAAGTCAAACGTCAAGAGATGTCCATGACGTTCGGAGACTAGCCTAGTGTTGGTGCTTATGTGTGCTTGATGTGTTGTCATAGTTTTGGAATGTTGTTTGTTGTGTTGTTTGAAGTTTAGGTTAGTGGGAGTGACCCTAGTACCTAGGTGGGTTGGTATAGGGTCATGACGTCTGGGTACGACTCCCCAAGGACCAACCAAAGGGTCCTTGGAGAGGACCCAAACCTTGGCAAGAAGACTGCCCAAGGCAGTGTGGTTGACGCTAGGGATTGATGCCCCGTCAATCGAGTGAC
>JAJOOS010021550.1:0-32290 GCA_029582725.1 Solanum chiquidenum
GTTTTTTTTTTTTTTTGAAATAAAGTTTATTATTGAAAACTACGTTAAAAATCTATAAATTATAATAATTAATAACTTTAAATACTTAATAAATATTAAAGAAATTTAAATAATTTTCTTAGTTTACTCTCAAAATTTCAATTTTGCATTGGGACAGAGTATAAAAATAGAAAAATAATATTTGGGCAAAATGATTGCGGACAGAATGGGGACATTTAAGACAATTCACGTGGTCAATGGGGGTATTATGATACTTCCTACTTTTTTTTTTTTGCCAATTATGCCCTTCATGAAAAATTAAAATGTAAATTTTGAATTTCGTTCTCTTTCTACAAATCAGTGATACTTTTATCTTTTCCAATGCATAAAAAAGTTAAAAATTCTTTCTTTTGATATTCAACTAATTAATGAGTTTATCCTGCCAAAATTCTGAATATATTTAATTTTTTAAAATTAGATAAAATTGCCTTGAAATTATGACATTAAGCTTAATCTTATCTTAGGTAGTGTAATTTTTTACCTTTACGTCGATGATTTTTCATATTTGAATTTAAATATTTAATAAAAATCCCACAAAAATTATATTTCAATAAATTTAATATGCATTTTTTATAAAAAAAAACTCATATAATTCGGTAAAAAGGAAAAATCTCATAATTTAAAAAGGATAATATAGATAAAGAATATACTATTAAAATTGCATATAACTTTGATTAAACTATTAAAAGATAGAAAATATAATGTAGAATAAAAAAGGAAATTAAAAAATCAATCATAGATGTATAAGGTTAATTAGAATAATTTAATTTGAATGTTTTGTTTTTTAAATTAAATTTAGTATTTATTTAAGTCAAGTAACATAGTTCCTTAAATATAAAAATGGGAAAAGGTTAAGTAACATCCCTCTGGCCTCTATTATTAAAAATAATTTAAATATACTCTTTTTTATATTTTCGATTCAAATATACCATTTTTATTGTATTTTAACACAAAATTTACTCTTAATTTAACCAGAGAAATAGTAACAAGATTAGAAGACAGAAAGCTAAGTAGTGTCTCGTTCTTCACTACTAATTGAATATTGTTGCTCCAAGATGCTGCCTAGCTTTTTGACCTTTTTCCTAAAGTCCATGATTTAAGGGGCTATTGATATTTTCAAATGAAAATTGTGATGGTGGGGTTTCATCAATTTATATAAATCAACACTAACATATTAAGTTACAAATTTGATTTAAACAATCAATTTATTGAAAAGATAAAAAGATTAATTATTACTCTCACATTTATATGATGCTAGTTTGATTTGACGTAAAATTTAAGAAAGTTTTTTTTTTTTTTTGAGATTTACAATTTTAAATAAGTTTTTAATATTTATAGGAGGATAAATCATTGAACCAAAGTATTTACGATAAGAATATTTTTTAATCAAATTATAAATAAAATACATTTTTATTCTTTTCACCTAGTTTAAGGTCCTTTTTACCCTTTTCTCCTTAAAAAATAATGAAAGTGGGGAGTATTTGTAATGCACGAATTCCAAAGCAGGAACGCATGTTGTTTTAGTCAAAAGCTGCATGTTGACCTTTTACTCATTAAAGAAGAAAGCATGAATCTTCAACTTCTTTTTTGTGCCATCTAATTTCCTACTTTATTGTCTAGCACGTTAATGAAACTTTTGTTATTTTTTCACTCTAAACAAATATTTTCTCCTTTTTAATTTTCTTATTTATTTATTTTGACATAGAAATTTTAAAATATATATTTTTTTATTTTTACTGGTTCATTATTTCAAAAATATATTTTTTTCATATTTTTCTTATTTTTTATTAATCAATTACTCATTTTCGAGATTTACCAAAAAAAAAATATATTAAAACAAATTATTGAAATTGTTGAATTTAAGGTTACTATATTTATTTGTGAATTTTTGGCGTAAATTTTATATTTTTTCTTTTTTTATTAATAAATTACTCATTTTCGGGATTTACCGAAAAAAATAAAAATTTAAAAAAATTGTTGAAATTATTGAATTTAAGGTTACTATATTTATTTGTGAATTTTTGGCGTTAGTTTTATATTTTTTTCATATTTTTTATTAATCAATTAATCATTTTCGGAATTTACCGAAAAAAATAAAAAATTTAAAAAATTAATGAAATTGTTGAATTTAAGGTTACTATATTTATTTGTAAATTTTTGGCGTTAATTTTATATATTTTTTTTATATTTTTCCTATTTTTTATTAATCAATTACTCATTTTCGGAATTTATAAAAAAAAATAAAAAATTAAACAAAATTGTTGAAAACGGGTCGGATAGTTTATTTAAAAGGGGAGTTGATTTATGGGTCGGATTAGGTGTTTATGGGTCCGAATTTTTTAGGGGCATAATTGATCCCTTTTCATTTTCATATAAATGCCATGTGATAAGGTCAAAATGACATGGCAATTCTATGTGGCATTTAAAGAAATGAAAAATGAATTGGATATGTCCAGTAGACCAACTAACGCCCATAAGGGCATATCTATGCGAAAAGTTGGACGGTGAGGACATGAGTGAGCCAAACTTTAAATGAAGGATATATTTAGACCTTTTCGAATAATTTAAGGGCATATTTGACCCTTTTCCCTTTTAAATTTTGTTATCTTAAGCGAGCAATTTTGAAAATCTTGTATTGTTTCTCACAAACATGAAAATTCACAACTTCACAAGCTTTCACAGCTCAAAATTTTTGAATTCTTATACAATCTAACCTAATGAGCAAACCATAGTCCATAAACAAAATATCAGAATATCATTAAGATGCAACATGGATAAATCACATATTTTTTTATTTTTTTTATAGATAAATGTTTGTGGCTACAAATTTTTAAATACACTTAATTTTATAAAGATTCACTAATTCAACAATAGTAGCAACTAATTGTTCTATTCTATAACCTTTCATATGGTACAAACAATATCTTCACCCTAAGCACGAGGTTTTTTGTTTGTTTTTTTTTTTTTTTTTATAGAAGGCATAATAGCTTGGGAGATGGTTGTATTACACACATTGATCCAATGAGAAATGAGTTTAAAAATTGAGTTTCAGTGGGTTTAATTAAGGTGAAAGATTTTGCAGATTTGAAAGCAAAACTAAATGCATATTGTTTGAATTTTTGCAGGGTTACTATAGTGTGTATGGAGGAGGAAGTAGTCAATATGGAGTTTATGGGAGTGCAGCTACTGCTAGTGGTGTGTTATCAAGTGCAGCTGCTGCGTTTTACCCATACATGAATTTTGGTGAAGGAAATGGCAATGGCTGCTACACACCCAGCCAGGGCTATGGTGTTCAGTACCCACACCATCTCTTTCCCTATTCTGCTGCTGCTGCTGCTGGCCCTGGTTACCCAACACAGCACTATGGCACCCCAATTTCCCTAGCTCCTTCACCTGCGCTGCATTCAGGTTTGTACGTTAATTAATCAATCTATATTATAACCGATGATGGGAATTAAGGAGAGTAGGTACTAATATCTTTGACAGTTTGTTTTGCTGTGCCACAGGCGTGACAATGACGCTGCGTGCACCAATTCCTCATCATTAAGAGAGATGGTATAATTGTCAAGAGAGATCGATACAACATTGATCTATAAAATGCCTCCCTCCCTGAAGGATCTTTGGCCTAACCATGGTTCTCTTGCATCTTTCTCTTTCTCAATTAATGGAAGGAAGCCCGCGTATGGAACAAGGGCTTCTCCACATAGGGTGTGGAGTAAAATTTAATCAATCTCCACATTTCCATTTCTTCTCTTGTAAGGAAAGGCTCCTTCAAGAGAAACAAAGCATTGCATATGCATCATTATCATCTCAAGCTATCAAAACAGCTTAGTTGATCATCATATTTTTTTATCTCTAAAAACTTAGCCTAATTGGAAAGGCTAAAGAAGATTTTGCCCCTCAAGGGCTCAACTAAAATGTCCCAAGTTAGTTTTAGTTTTGAAAAAAAAAAAGAGTTGATGTAAATTTCAACAACATTCCAACTTGTAGTCCTTTCAACTTCACCTTAATGTGATGGCTAGTCCCTCCAACTTAAGCTTTACATATAACTTGTAGATGTTATAAAAGTTTTGTGAAATCATGGGCATGAGGATGATGTCCCAAGTTTTTGTTACTTCTAACTATTAACTAGTCTTAGGATTTTACAACTTAGACTAGCTAGGATCAATTTACCTTTTGAAAATCTTCTTTGTATCTAACAAGCCAGCAATCTCTCTTGAGGATAAGAGGGATTATCTGAACTAACTGTTGATGTTTTTCTTGTAATGTTGTAAAAAGTGTGGGGTGGGGGCTAGAATTGGGTAATTTTAGCCCCCTTTTACTTTAAACATAGGAGGGATACTATTGATTTTGTTTGGTAAATGTTTTTATCATAAGGAAGTCCACTCCATTAAATGGTGATGGAGTTCCAATGCATGTGAAGTTGGTTACCCTAGGGAGATTTTTTGGGGTCTCTTGGGTACTTCTTCAACTAGAGTGTCAACCATGGTTAGGACTCAGGTCATCTTCATTTCTCTGTAATTTGATATTATATATAATATGTTTGGATTGTAGTAAACTAGCAAGTAGATTCATTCTCCATCATGGATGATAGAGAATGGATTCATTACTACTTAAGCAACTTAGCTCTTTTTATTTTTCAATTATGTCAGACATAAATGCATCCATTGTTTATGAATTGATAGACTAATGTTTCTTAAATTCTCATTTTGTTGACTGCTATGTAATCTTCCCCTACCTCACCACCTTATTTTTAATTTACACATTATTTCATTCAATATCAAAGGCCACAAATCCCTCCATCCAACAAAAAGAAAAAGACACTCAGAAATCATCAATTTACCTGATTAATGACTTTTTTTTTGTACAAGGAAGATATGTAAACCTCCAATTTCCTTTTTCTTGTTTCATATGGTTGAGATCTCAATTTTCAGAATTAGGTTATAGTGTATTAATTTTATAACTATCTTCAAATTGCGTGGACCTGAAATGACTGCATAGATCACATCTATTTGTGTGGTTCGTCCTAGTGACAGTATTCTCACATTTATTTATTATCTACTAAAGTTATTGAATTTTATTCTATATCAATAAAATCACTCAAGTTAGATTTTTGTATCAATAAATCACCCAAGTTAGATTGTTGTATCAATAAAATCACTCAATTAAATTTATCATTAAAAAAATTAGAAATAACAAAATAATTTTTTTATGTCATGAAAATATAAATCCCACAAGTAAATAAATTCAAATATATATATATTGAAACTTCAAACAAAAAATTTTCGATTTTTATGTCCGATCACTAATCAATACCCACATGCAAATTATAGTGTTTATTTTGGCTGTATAGATTAATGTTTGGTTCGTAATTGGGATGTACAGTAAAATCTCATTAAATTAATATATGTGAGACCATGAAATATAGTTATTTAGTAGAAATATTATTTAATCGATAAATTAAAATTATTAATTTAAAGAGTGTTTCGATACTGTAAAATTTATTCGGGGATGAAATCTCAGAGAATTTGAATGAACCCACTAGTGAAAACGTCATTCATAAACTTGAAAGTCATGATTAATGATCTCAGAATAAAATGGACATTTATAACATGTTGAATGCGTGAAAATGATACATGTTGAATGCGTGAAAATGATACATGTTCAGAGGTTCAGAGCTCCGGACAAATTGTGATGAATTTGCTTTTGGTATTACATTGTGAGAGTGAATTTGTGACTTGTATGTAGCCAAAACAACAACTTTACTGCTATAATAAAATATAATTTCATTTCATCCAAAATGCACATTTACATTGGAAATTTACAGCAACAACAACATCAAAATATTACTAGGCCGAACACTAACGGTAAATACTACTGGACCTCAAGAACATTAACAATTAGGCTTCAATGTCCATATTCCAAAGATCACCAAACCCAGTAACAGTGACACCAACAATAAATATATTTCTTGCTCGATTTATTTTTTCATCTAAAGCCTTGACTTTCTTCAACAAACCCCACATCATCCTGTTTGCTTGAGGAGGGTGTCGATCTTCATACCAATGAAAATAGTCACAGCCACCCATTTTCTATAAAACCAATCAAAAAAAAAAAAGTTAGACGCCAACAATTAATCATCTAATTGACTTATAGAAAATAAAAAAAGAATTTTACCTTGGAAATTCTATAAGTAAAAAATTTACGACATGGATTTAATTGGGTCCACGAAGTCTTTAATAGTGCTTCATTACCAAATCTACAATATCAACCTTCATCCACAGATACCATAGAAAAATTGGAGAAGCTCGACAAGAAAGAATTAAAGAAAGGGTGGATGAAGAAGAGAGAAATTGGAGAAGAAGGGAGAAATTTTGTTCTTACTTGGGGTACAATTGAAGAAGAAAAGTTATAAATAAATGAAATGGAGTAATATTACCGTTAAAAGCCAAGTTGGACGCCACATCAAATGAAAAAAAATATGTTTACGCACCTTGGATGAGTGAAAAGCACGTAGATGTCAGTTGTGCAAAAAGTGTTAAAATGACCCAGCGAAACCCTACGTTAGGTGTTTAAAATGAAGCTTATTTGAGGTGTCTAAGTGAAACATAGTGCCAACTTTAGGGGGTCACCGATAGATTATACCTTTTTTTACCGGCCAAACCCATCGGCGACCCCCTAAAGTTGGGATCAAGTTTCACTTAGATACCTCAACTGGACAATATTCATTTCAGACACCTCATGTAGGGTTTCACTATATCATTTCAACATTTTTTGATGACATGTCAAAGTGAGTGTGATACACTCAACAACGGCATGTGGAAGTCTAGATTTAGACTCTTTTTTTTTATTATTTTCTCTTCTTCATTTCTCAAGTCACCACCTCCCACCACTTTTCAAGCTTAAACTGCTTCAATGGAGGTTTGACTTTTTTATTCAAATCCATTAAAAATTTAGGAACAGACCCATTTCAAGATTTAAAAATTGAAAAATTTGATAATTTTAATTTTAGATAAAATACATTTAGTAGAATAAAAGGAGGGAGAGAGAAAGAGAATAGTGGCGATGGCGGATCTCCATTTTTCTACAAAGGGGTGAAAATATTTTTCAGATATGAAGAAATAAAGTAAATGGTGATTGAAAATTACACTTAACTCACATTATTGTTAAGTAAAGAATTTAAAAAATAAAAAATAAACCAAAAAAAAGAGAGCAGAGAAATGACTGTCCTCTTCCAAATCTAAACTTTTTGGGAGATGACGATCAAGCAGGGGTGGCGTGGTGGGGGTGGGCTGCTTCTGTATTTTTTTCAACTAGTAAAATTACGCGGGAATTTAATATCATGAAATTTATAAAATAATACTTAAAATCTTTCAGTCATTAAAACTAAAATAATATATTATCTTACATACACGATTACATAGTAACAAACATTAATAATGTAAAGGAAAATGAAATTATTACATCTTATCATTTATCCTTAATAACATAAGCATAAATTAGTGCATGTAAAAATACATACTAGGATCTGTAACATAAGCAATGGTGTCAGTGAGTCACTCAACAAGAGCAAAGTACACAAATATTTAATTGTGAAGAAGAAGAAGAGATTCAAAATTTTCGTTGTTTTTATAAAATGAGAGGAATTCATCTATTTATAGACAACAAAGAGTAGTGTGAACAAATGTTTATTATGCATTATCGAAAATGTTACAACTATTTGGAAAAGTTGCAACTCTTCGAAAAGGTCACAACCTTTCATAAAAGTCGCAACTCTCATTAAAGTTGCAACTTTTTATTAAAAATCACAACTTTTCATAAAAATCACAACTTTTCATAAAAGTCACAACTTTTCATAAATGTTGTAACTCTTCATTAAAGTCGTAACTTTTCATAATAGTCACAACTTTTCATAAATTTCACAACTTTTCATGAAAGCAGAAGGCTAGTTTTGTAAATAAATAATGTAAAAGAAAATTATGGTTTGTGATGGCGTCACGTAGGGGGGCCTAAGGTTGTCTTTTATATATATATATATATGATATGATTGGTCAAACCTCTTTTTTTGAAAATTATTTGGAAAAAATGCCACATGTCATTGACTCATTGATCATTTTTTATCTTTATTCAAAATTCATTAGTTAATAATTATTTTGAATATGAATGACAAATATCGTCATTTAATTCGTTACTTTACATGTCATTCGCGAGTGTAACACACACACATTATATATTTTGACTGATTGTTAAAAAGTATCAAAACAACACAACGAAACCCTACATAAGGTGTCTAAAATGAACATCACTTAGTTAAGATGTCTAAGTGAAATTTGGTGTCAACTTTAGGGGGTCACCAATGAATTAAGCCTTTTTTTTACGCTTTGACAGGTCTTATAGCTCATGTATTTAAGAATTCTTTGATAAATTTATCCTCTGAAAATTATTTTCGCAAAGAAGAGTCTCGACGACACTGAGCCTCCATTTATAATTCTATGTTACCCCAAAGCCAAAGTGTCCTTTACCATTGAAGTTTGTGCATTTTATGGGCTTAGTAATTTATTATTACTTCATTGTAAATTTCTCTGGATCTCTCCCCATCTTACTTACTTTATGAAATCCACTAGAAATAACTAATCCAACGCAGTTCTTATTTTGTTCCTTTGGTGAACTAAGAGAAAGAAGAAATTAAAAGAGAGGCAACACATGGAATAATAGAAAGAGGGTAAACACCACTATTTAAGATAATTATTTTTACTGAATTTTCTCAGTGATGCGTTACTATCAAGTTCAATTTTATGATTCTCATGGTTTGCCTTGGTGCTTCTTAAATTTCTTTCTTCCAAGAAAATGAAAATTATTTGTTTGACATGCTAAAGTCTAATTTTTTCGTTAAAGATGGTTGAAAGTATGTGAAATAGATAAAGCTAAACTTCCCTACAATGCTAGAGAATTAATCTTCGAGCTCCAAAAACTTGCTTAAAGTTGGATCTTATAAAGGTGAATTATTGTTGAAGTTCTCCCTCCAAGAGAATTTATCCTAGATTGCAAGGCTTACTATATTTATTTTCACATTATGCAGGTTATAGTAAAATATGTTGCTTTGTAAAATGCTTGAGCAAAAAGATTATGGCCTTATGTAGAGTTTACAATGTTATGTGTCTCTTTTCTTAATTTGTTAGAACCTTTAAAGCTTTATATTACTAAGATGGATTTACCAAATGTATGCTATGAGGAGATAGGAAGATGGTCAACTACAGAGCTTTAGTGATCTCGGATTGATAGTGTCTATCTGGGGAGAAAATATCATAAATAGTCCTTTAATTATAAGAGTAGGTCTAAAATGATTCATTAA
The DNA here is from genome assembly GCA_029582725.1 of Solanum chiquidenum. Taxonomy (NCBI): domain Eukaryota; kingdom Viridiplantae; phylum Streptophyta; class Magnoliopsida; order Solanales; family Solanaceae; genus Solanum; species Solanum chiquidenum. The sequence goes on from JAJOOS010021550.1 coordinate 9,392, forward strand.
CTATACTTTTGTTGGATTCAATCCTTCAACTATTCAAAAACTTATCAAATTTAGTCCCTTAACTATATATATATCAATTTTAGTCCCTTAAATATACATATATCAGTTTTAGTCCTTTAAGTATTTAAAAACTTACCAGGTTTGGTCTCTGTCCATTTTTTATACAAATAACTTGGATTTATATTAATGGAATCCATGTCTCGAGAAATTAAATCCTTTAGCCATTTTTTCAGTTGTTTCACTCTACCCGCTACTTTTACTTCAAATTACCCTTATGCAAAGAACCTTAACGCAATTATTTAAAATAAAATTCATAAGGAAAAAAAATATAAGTCATAATTTTTTCAACGGATGATAAAATAAGGAAAAATCATCTCACATATATATTTAAGGATTAATATTACAACCTTTATATGTACTTATTTTTTATTACTACTTATAAATTTTTAATTACAAGTATTAACAAATCAATTTTAATTTATAAATTAACTAATTATATTTTATTAATTAATTTATATAATATTAACAAGTGAGAAAAAGAGAAAATTATGAGAAAATAAGTTGATAATTATCAATTATATCTTTCAAGAAAGAGTCTCACATACCCATGTTTCTCTTTCTTTCCACCATGATTACTCTTTCTCTTCCAACTTCTCCATTCAAATAGAAACTGCCGCAAATTTTGTACGCAGTGAATCAAAGTTTTCGGTTCTCAAACAAACATGCCAAAAAATCAAAAGTTCATCATCAAGACTTGTAGAGGATTTATCTAATCTTGAAATAGAGCCTCCAAGTTTTAATATGCAATGGAACAGCCTACCCACTGCAACTATTTAGGGGGTGTCATATAACCTCTCTAGAGTAATTTAGCATTGGAGAAAGCCTTTTGTAGTTGGTAAAGGCATTTGCAACAAGTGTGATCCAACATCAACTATGTAGTTCAGAGCTCTTTCGAAAGATCAACCTGAAAAGATGATTTTGGTGGCCAAATATATCACAAGGAGGTCCCCATCATCCTAAGTTCAGAGGACATTGCTTGAGCCCTCGAATCATGGAGATTCTTAGTGGGAAGAACCCAGGAAATATGTATTAATCATCCAAATATTCATCAATAAAATCATTTGTTTGTCATTGCAGTTTATTTTGGGTACTACGAAAATTTGTTGCAAACACACCCTGGAAAACTTCGTACAGTAAACCATAAATTATCAATGTCCCCTTCGTAAAGATACAAACAGTTTCCATGTGATCATCACTTATAGACATACCAGTTCAGCAAAGATACAAAAAAGTAGAAAGACACTACAGACCATCATTTCTCTCTTTTTCGTTTTCTCATATATTATTTCCGCTTATGTTTTCCAGCTTACACACTTAACATTAATATGAACTCAATACAAATTAAATTACATTAGAAAGACACTTCTTTGGGTGAGCACGACGAGATATGAACATGCTTGAGACAATACTTACAAGTATTAGAAGCTACGTGTAAGTAAAAACATCAAACTCAGCATCCTGCTGCTTTCAAGAACTTATCGTAGGGGCTTGAAGGTGGCAGCCTAAAGGACTGTTGTCCATACTCCCGAGAACAAGAGAGAGAGTTTTGTGCATGAATTGATTCAACTGTTGTGAATTGTAGATCCTGGTGAAGCACCATATCCTGCACAAAAGGAAAAGGAACAGCTTACAATTCTCGTTAATATTTCAGGACCATGCTCTCCATATGCAGGATCTTGAGGAAAACATTTATAACACGACAGAAATAAATAAAGTGATATCCCTATTTTAACAGACCATTCTCTCTTTTTTTCCACATCAGAAGCAGTGTCACCTGTAGAATTGTCTCATCAAAGTTAAGCAATGTACTAGAAACCATTACTGGGGCATTGATCATCATTTTCCATGTAGCTAATACATACATTTACATGGCCACTGACGTGCAACGGAATGCCTTAGATAGTTTTAGGAAAATTGGCTAATCTGGATTCCGCGAGAGCAAGGCTCTTCCAGTTTTTGTACTTCTATAGTTCAGCTAAATGAAAATTCTAGATTAGTAAGATCAAAATGATCCAACTTTCAGCCAAAGTGGATTTAGATTCAACCAGAGAGACGTCAAGTAGATTTGCATGATCTCAAAGTAAACCTTTTATGTAGTGAGTGGTAGTATTAGGCTAATTATAAACTTGAGATAAAAATATTTATTCTGTAAAGAAATAATGTACAGCAATGAAGGTTCCCTATAAAATACCTATAGGCTAGATAAAGTCCTAATATTATGATCTATTGAAATGCTAACTCACAGTTTTAGCAAAAGAAAAATTGATCAAAAGCTAGATAGAAGCAAGTCCATATAGTTCATAGCTAGAACAAGAAAATTAGGCCAAATCAATTTTCTTAAGGTTGGATGGAATCAGTTTTCTTAATTTTGAAGTCCCAAATACTTGAATTTCTAGCAATACTTTTTTTTGGAACTGGTAACTTTGTATTCCTTTGCATTAAGGGCATGTTGGCCACCTCCAGAAAATTTACGCTTAATAGAAACTAATTACAGTAATCCTACAAAGTCTTCTAACTGAACTTCCCCTTCTAATACATTGTTCTTTACGCCAAAAACATAAAGAAGGGATGACCTTCCACTTGATCTTCTGTATGAGCTCTCCTTGCTTCAAAAATCCTTTCATTTCTTTCCTTCCAACTGTTCCACCAAATACAGGCAGGTACTGTTTTCCACCAAATACAGGAAGGAACGGTTTTCCTCTAAATCTTCTGGCTCTTGCTACCACCCTCCTAATCCAACCAACAACTTAAAAGATCAGCGGTATGCACTGGCATAGACCAGTTCACCTTAGCCAAATTAATGAATTAATACCTACACTTGTTGTGCAACTCTACAATGTAGGAAAAGGTGGTTGTTTGTTTCTAAAGCCTCCTACATAATGAGCATCTTGAAGCAATGTAGATTCCCCTTTTTTGTAGGGCCTCATGAGTCAGACAAGCTGTTCTGTCAACTAGCTAGATGAAGCAATTCACCTTAGTTGGTGCTACACTCTTCCATACAGACGTCCATGGTCCTGTCGACCTCCTGACTTCAGACGGCCCCCTATTGTACACCCTATTTACTGAGAACAGTCCATCCTGATGGTGTTTCCTTATCATGTTGAATTTACAGAAATATTCTACTCTAAATCGGTCAGTGCCTTTTACCTCCAGGTTATGAAAGCTCTTAAAATCTCTATAAATATTGAGAAGATAAGAGGGTCATTTGGCTATTGAAAAATCATTATAGACTATACACCTCTTTCATAATTTCACTATCCAAAATAAAACTTGGTGATTCTTAACATAAATTATCAGTGAAGTCAAACTTTGGTGCCTTTCTTTCAGCAAAGGATAGGCAAAGTAGCCCAACAAACTTTAGTCAAATGATCCGTCATTTAGTGTAGTCGGGTAACCCCAAATCTTTTTTCCAAAAATCTTTCTATTTGCCATTGCAAAACAATTACAATTAATTTTTTTAATAAACTCAACACGCTGTCACTGTTAAAATAGTACAAGATTTATTATTAATTGGTTGATTTGATTTGATTTTGTAATTAGACACTTACCAAATTGTATTCACTTGTAATTATTATATATTCTCTCTAATTCTACATGGAATCAGAGCCATCGGCCATAGAAAATTGTATACCCTTTTCCTCCATTTCATTTTCTTCTACTATTACCACACTGAACTTGAAGGGTAAGTAGCAAGTACATATCATGGTCTGCTTCAATTGAATTAAGATTTATGGGTCAGAAACATGATGGATGAATTGATGCGGTCCATTCAAGATGAGGTGCCTTGGTGTATGTTATTTACGATGACATAGGTGTGGAGACAAACTCTAGAGTCTAGAGGGTTCATGTTAAGCAGGACCAAAATAGAGTATTTGAAGCGCAAATTCAGTGATTCAATGTAAGAGGCAGGTGTGGAAGTGAGGCTTGACACACGGGCTATCCCGAAGAGAGATAGTTTCAAGTATCTTGGGTCTATAATCCAGGAAAGTAGGGATATCGACAATGATATGACATATCATATTAGTGTGGTGTGGATGAAGTAGAGGCTTGCATCCAGAGACTTGTGTGATAAAAAATACCACCGAAACTTAAAGGTAAGTTTTATAAAGTGGTGGATAGACCGACTTTGTTGTATGTGGCAGAGTATTGGCCAATCAAGGATTCCCATGTTTAGAAGACATGTCATGGAAATAGGGATGTTAAGGTAGATGTGTGGGTACAAGGAGCAATAAGATTAGGAACGAGGATATTCTGGATAAAGTGGGAGTGGCCTCTGTGGTGGACAAGATGAGGGAAGCAAGATTGAGATGGTTTGAACATGAAGAGGAGATGCATAGACGCCCTAGTGAGGAAGTGCAAAAAGTTGGTTATAGTAGGTACGAGGAGAGGTAGAGATAGGTTGAAAAAGGAAAAGTTTTGTCTTATAGTCTTGATGATGACATTGAAGCGCACATTAAGCGAGGCGAAGCGCTCAACGTGTTTTGATCCTCACTTTAGGGCTTAAGCGTTCCTTTGACAACATTGTTTCCAAGCAGCAGGTGGAAAACATCCATAGGCGTTAGATCACACATGATTCTCGTTTAGATAGGTCTTAAAAGTAGAAGGAACAATTCTTATTAAGACTAAAACTCATAGGAAAGAAGATCAATTTATGGATGGACTCAAATATGTTATATTTACTGACAAAAGTATCCGGTTATTGGGGGAAAATCTATATATTTCTATTTCCTTCCAATAGAGAATGAAAAAAGTCATTGTTTATTAACTTGCACATTCATTCAATCAATCAACCATCTCATCTTGTATGGCTTTTGCAGTAGCTCTGTGACGAATCCCAAGTTAGTAACCATTTCGTAAGAAACTACGTTGGTACAACTTCCAAAATCAACAATGAGCATACAAACTCTTCTTGTATACGTGTATGGAAGATATTTTTCTACAACCATGCTTACCCCTTGGTTAATCTATATGAAGAACATGTCGAATCATAAGGTATTCTCCCTCATCTCTATATTCTAATTCTTTCAACTTATCAGCATGCTTGCTATTCATAATCATCTTATTCATTGGTTGCTCCTTCAAGGTTGGAGAACACATTTTTGTAGGACAATCAGCTTGTATATGCCTAAAATCCTCCACATTTATGGCATTCTCTTTTTAAGAATAGCTCCTGAAGTCATGGGCTTCCCTTCAACTTTCTAGACTTGGTTTTGCATTAGATTATTGTGGCTTTGTCGAGCTAGAACTACCACTTGCCTAGTTTAAAGTGTTTGGCAATTAAATGGTAGTTGATGAAGAAAATGCTTTGGCTTGCCTTTGTTGTGTCTGTACAATCTTGACTAGTTTGACAACTCCAAAGGTTCAATGGGGCTGCAATTGTATCACATTCGCAATAGGCTAATTTAATCCAGCCAAATATCGAGTAATTATGCAGGATGATTTTCCTTTAAAAACACTTTTGAGCCTCAGATCTTCAAATTCTCTAGTGTACTCATCCATGAATAAAGAGTTCCTTATCAAAAAAATGAATGAAATTCAACTAAGCATCCTCTTAGTATGTCTTTTGCAAGAACTGTTGGTGTGATTCCCATTTAATCCTCTCCCCAGTGTGAATCCATGCTTTTCCATCAAATTCTCGAACCCTTTTGAGGTTTTCCCACCATAGTGATCCGTATAACCTCTGAGCTTGATAGCAACAAGCTTGACCTTCTTATCAGAAAATTCTTTATAATAAACAATCTCAAAATATTTCCCTTTCTTGGGGTAATTGAATCCATAAAGCTCCGAGGCACTAGTTTTGAGGTAATGCACTACAGTTAGTTTTGAATTAGTTGGAGCTACTCCGGTGGTCCTTCTGATCACCGCAAAACAATTTTCTTCATTTCTTAGTTTCCGGTGACGCCTCTCATAGGCTCAACCTCAACGCAGTATGGGCGAGAGTCTGGAAGTCATGATAGGGATCAAATATTTTGTTATTACAGATATTAGTGAGGGTTTTTATTGATGGTTTCTCCTCTCTGAAAGGAGCAATCTATTTACCAGCAAGATTAAGATAGACGAGAACAATTTGTGGCGGGTTTGTGAGAATTTACAGCAGGTGTCGATGGGAGCATGGGAGCAGGGAACTTATACAAAAGATGGGGAAGGAAGCAACAAAATTTATTACATAGGATCTACCAAAATTACAATGCTTACGGGCGATTAATTCGTATAATGGAATGGTGAAAGGAAATCCGCTATCATAATCTCGGAGGAGTACAACTTGGGCTGGAGAGAAGTAGCGGCTAAGATCCTCAAAATCATGGGGAATAATAATCCAGCTTTTCATAGATTTGTCTCACCAGATAAGACCTACATCCAAGCAGCAAATAAGCAGCAATGGAAGGAAGGCCTGCGAAGACAAGTTCTCAACTTCTGAGCTGCTGTCTAGTGGGCTATTTTAATAATCCCTTTTGCTTCAATCCATCTTTAGAGTCTATTCAAAAATGATTCACTACTCGTTGGTCATTAACAGCAGAGGTGAAGGTGTCGACTATGGGTCACAACTTCTTCTTGTGTGAACTACCATCGAGACAGTAGGCAGAGAGAGTGCAATTTGGCGTCTGGTACTAGAATTGGAGACATCTCTTTCTTGAATGGTGGTCTCCGGCGACTTGTTTCAATCAGAAAGAACAGGAATCAGGAACTAGATGGATTAGGGATTTTGGGATACTGTTGCATGAATAGTAGGAAAGAAGTCTCAGATTATTCATACATTCAAATGAGGACACAATGAGAAGAAACAGCTTCCTTTGGGCTTGTATATTGATTAGAGATTCAGATCTCATTTTCCCATGGAAAATAGAACTGGTCTCTGGTAACTGGGTGTTATTCTCAATTGCTACTAATCCAGACACTACTGTAGCTCAGAACTGGGAAGGAAATATGTGGTGCCCAACCTTACGAAGGAACCTCAATGACTGGGATATAGAAGATATGATGGCTGTGCTTGGCAACTTACAACAGTGCTATCAACCATCGGTGCAATGACAGGCTAAGATGGGGAAACAACAATGAGGGCATTTATTCCGTTAAAGTAACTATCAGCTCCTTAGCTCTAACAAAGCTCAGATTGATCAATGGCCCTGGAAGCTTATCTGGAAAATCAGATTACCCCCTAAAGTTGTGCTTTCTGCTGGCTAGCCTTTAAAAATGCATGCTCAACCCAGGACAACCTTAGCAAAAGAAGATTCCAACTTGCAAATAGATGTTATCTGTGCAATTGCAGCTCAGAAACAGTTAACCACATGTTCATCCACTGTTTAGTTGCTACAGATCTGTGGTCTATGTTCTTATCACTTTTTGGTCTACAGTGGGTTATGCCAAGCAACATTAGAGAAGTTTTTGTTAGTTGGATTCTTGGCAAGTTGAGAAACCTATCAAGAAGATCCGGTCTATGGTTCCTGCTACTATTTTGTGGTGTTTATGGTTAGAAAGGAACCAAAGATGTTTTGATGGTACATCAACTGCAAGCTTTAGACTTAAGGCCAAATGTTTAGTTTTACTGTTTTGTTGGCTTAATCTTACACCTGTGTATAACCCTGATCTCCTTTTGGAATTTGGCAGTTCCCTTGTTCTATGGTAGATTCCTTTTTGTCCTTCCTAGGAGCTGCCTATTCCACTTTTGTAATTCTTGCATCCCCGCGATGCTTTGTTATTAAATACAACTCTTACTTCATAAAAAAAAAATATAAAAAAATGATCTCAATAATTACAAGTCAATCAATGAATTCATCGCCTTGATATTTGCCATCGCAATCGAAATTTCATGCTTAATATCATCACGTTGATAAATCTACTGATTATTGTGTGGCCTTTTTTTTTTTGATAACCGAGAAATCCGTTTGTGACCGGCGCTTTGGACCAATCACAACCTTCTAAACTCGGTGGATAATGGGCCCGCCCCTCTACCCTTCTCCACCTAAATACCGGGCTTCGCTTTGCATGGTGTGGGGCTTGAACCTGCGACCTAAGCCACAAATTCTCCACTTTTTGCCACTCGAGCTAGGCCTTGGTGGCCTTTCTTTGGGGTTTCTTCTATCACATTGATATTGATCTTCATTAGTTTCATCCTCCTTACACCCTTGATTATCTGAATATTCTGAGTGTGAAATTATATCATATTGAGCATGGCGTCTCGGTACTCTCATATCTTGGTCAGCATCAAGCTCTTCAGCTTGCTGTAGATGCTTGCTCGTGGTTGAAGTGGGGGATGTTGCAGCAGTATATTGTACTGTTGGGGGTGGCAGTGATGAAGGTTGTAGGAGATATAGCAAATTTGGTGGCTGACTCTAAAGCACCAAATATTCAACCAGTTCTGATGTTCCATTGATTCCATCAAACCATCAAATTGCACTTTTATTTCTTTATTTTCACATTCAAGGGCTATTGATCCTTAATTTCTCAATCTGAAATTGATCATCGACTGAAGAGGGTCCCAAACCTACTACTTGCTTCTCCATCAATATGATGACCAAGATAGCGAATCAAGACTCTAAAATTGGGCTCTAATACCAAAACTGATAACACTTTCGGGGTTTTTTTTTTTAGAAGGTAGCAGTCATGTACTTTCGAGGTTTTGCACCTCTCAAGCACAAAGAAAGTAGAAACAAAAGCACTCCCACTAACGTTTTTTCAGCAAACTAGCATAAGTGTTCTTCAAACTCACATAAGAAGAATATATAATGAAGAAGAACCTTATACTCACACGTTCCTCAACCCCGCAAGACTGTGAGAAGCTTCAAATAAAGGAAGAAGAAGGACAAGAATGTTTAACCATGTTTCTGAAGCAGCCACTTAAAACTAGGCCTTACAATGAGTAAAATTGATGAGGTTAAGGAAATCCTATCCTAGCTAAACTAGGAACAAGGATTCTAGTAGGAACGGAATACTATCTCACAATCCTAGTTTGAATGACATACTACTTGTTAAAGAAATGGACCTTGGGATTAACTCAACCATTCCAAAACTAGCTCATGAGGGGAAGATTGTCCAAGACAATATAAGAAGACCACCCATACCTTTTTTATCTGATGTGGGATTTCTGAACACGCCACCTTACGCCCAGGATTAGACATCTGGAGCGTGGGCAATTAAATATGGGGCCCCAACACCGGTAAACAAGAATTGGGGTGGGTCCTGCTCTGACATTCTGTTAAAGAAATGGTCCTTGTGCCTAACTCAACCCCAAAAACTAGCTCATGAGAGGAAAATTGGCCAAGACCATATAAGGAGATCACTCATCCCTTTTTCACCTGATGTGGGACTCTTCAACACTACTAACAAACCAAGTTTGACTAGAACTACAAATATAATCCTACTAAACAAGAACCGCACAACTAAGGAACAAGAAACAAGAAATCCTAATATTTCAGAAAGCAATAATTCCTAATCTTGAGTGGATTATTGGACTTCTTGAGGTTCTTGGGACATGATACCCTCTTGTATATGGTGGACTATTTGGAGAGAAAGAAACAAGAGGTGTCTTGAAAATACTGCAGAATCAGTGCAACAGATCAAATGGCATTGTATGAAGACTTTCTTGTTTTGGTGTAAAGAGGAGGGTATAGAGGATGCTGGACAGATTTTAAACTTTTTTTCTTCTTTATAAGTTTAGTAGCAGCTTTCTTGAGTTGGTTTTTTTTGGGTCACTGATGTAAATCTTTTTGGTGGTTGCCAGCATACCCTCAGGAATACAACTTTACCTTTATCAAAAAAAAATTGTATTAGACCTTGGTGCTTGTTAAGCACCACGTTTATCTCGTCTATTCATCACATAATATGGGACAGAGGTAGTATTATATAACAAATCTGAACACCTCAAATTCTCAGTTATGTCAAGGCCCTACAATCAATATCTATAAGTAGACTAGACGTTCATGGTACGAATCCTATGAAGTTGGATACTTGGAGCCAAACGACATTGAAAAGTTTCACATATTCAGATATTTATTCTCACATTCTAAAGTTTCGGGAAACCACTAAAAAAGATTGAATATGTTAAGAGGATCTGAATGAACTTTGCTCATTCCACATATGGAGCTCTCTACTTCAATCTCATTTGAGAAAGAAGAGCTCTTCAACTTCCCTATAGTTTGGTGTGATCAAAGTTATATGCTGGCAGGTAAGTTTAATGGAATGCTATAAATCCTCTGACTTTTTGTACTGTAACTTTTTTGTTGGGAAGACTAGTCACCAAAAAAGCTGCATCCCAGGATATTGCAGCACTTAAAGCTCTATTTATCAATTAACAGCTATTTAGCTATCCAGTTTATAAGAAAATACATTATGATAAGAAAATATATCATTCAAGCACAAAAAATCTTGGATAGACCAACTGATAGAGGGACAAACAGAGTGATTCTCACCATCTTTGGTAAAGAAGGGTTCTTCCTGTCATTTTCATTGTAGGATATTAATGCCTTGGTTTCCTGTTGCATCTTGAAACTCTGAAGGGATGACATCTTGTGTTGTTTACCAGTAACAAGGGCCTCACACTGATTTTTTACTTGGTCATAGGGTATCGGTGTAGAGGAAGTTGGGTAGCTTGCAACTTGTCGGGCAGTTTCCAGAACCTACATGTGCAAGAGATAGTGTTATACAGGAACATGCTACTGATCTTGTAGTTCACAGTCCCACAGCCAACTTGACAATGTTAAACAAAAAGAATTACTAAGTAACTATGCATGTGGAATGACATGTAACATGAGCTGTTCAATTTCTTTAACTTAGAGATTCTCAGAAGTGAAATGCTCCTAAGTCATAGTTATTTACAGGAACTTATTTTTCTACAGCATTATCCCAGCTCCTCCTTTTCTTATTTTTTAGTTTCTTATTTTTGATGAAGTAATAAAGTTTTACTGAATGTCTGGGCAAAAGCACTGGCATCCAAGAAGTACATCAAAAGGTACAAAACCAAAAAAAAAAAAAAGATATGTTTTTTGCAAATGACACCCCATCTTCTATACACTAAGGAACCTCTGAGGTATATGGAAAGGCAATCCCTGCCAGGTTAAGAACTTCTCAAAATATGACTTCGGAAAAAACTCCTATTTATCTTAAGAATCCAAACTGAGATATATGGAAAGGCAATCCCTACCAGGTTAAGAAGAACTTCTCATAATACAACTTCAGAAAAAACTCCTTTGTCCCCCCACCGCCACCTGCTCCAGACAGCAGGAGATCATGTGGTGTGTTTTGTTTGTGAAGAAATTCAATCAGGCTTTGGAATTCTATCCTTTCCTAGCCTTAAAAGTTCCTTATTTCTTATGTAATGCTCTTGTAAAGCATAGACACTTTTAAAGGTGACACCATGACTCTCACGTATCTTGACATCAGTTGCCTCCTTTATATGTTTCCTTTGTTACTTGACATCAATAACATGAGGGATCAACAAAAGGATGTGCACTAGACAAAACGTTTTACATGTTCTAAATTCCTATGACCGAGTCTTTCTAGCCCCTGTGAGTATCTTTTATAAAAGTACAGAGAGCCTCTCTAATTGGTAGAAAGTGGTGGGTTTCCACTAACGGCCATTCTTGGCTAGCTTCTGGTAATGCAATTCCGGAAGGAGTCAGTAGTTGAGCATTGTATCCCTTCTCATCCTGAGCTTTTGATACAACCCATCTAAGGCTTTCCCTTGAGCTTTACAAATAGCCTTCTTAACTTCCCTTCTTAGCTCTCGTATATTCTTCAAAGGCTTCTCAGCCTTCTACTTTTAGTAACTTTATATAGCACTCTTTTTTGGCTCAAATAACTCTTTGCACCTCGTGATTCACCACCACCAGGATTCTAGTGATCGAGGTATTAAACCTCTAGACACACCTAACACTTCACTTGTTGCTTTTAAATGCAACTTGATATTTTCTACCACGAGATGTCTTTCTTGCCTTCTATGGCCCATTTTAACTCCTTTCCGTAGCACTTCTTGAACGCTGTCTATTAGTGCCTACCACAGAATTCTTGATAACTTGCAAGTCGTCTTTTTAACACTATACTCTTATGCTGTGCATCAAGACAACCACCCTCGTTGGGCGGTCATTGCTTCTCCGGGTATGACCCTACAGTTCGTACATTTGGTTTTATCATATCTTCTTCTAAGGATAAATCTATTTGAATATGGTTCACTCACTAAATCATAAGCTAAAACAACATCAACATACCCCGTGTAAATCATAAGCTAAAACAAACTCTAGAATAGCCTTTCCTTCATCATTCCTAGGACCATATATATATATATATATATATATATAAGAGAACCATAGGCCCGCCTACATGGCGCCACCACAAACCAGGATTCCCTTTAAATTTATTTATTTCCAAAACTAGCCTTCCTCTTTCATGAAAAATTATGACTTTTATGAAAAGTTGCGACTTTTATGAGTTGCGACTTTTATGAAAGTTGTGACTTTTATGAAAGGTTGTGACCTTTCCAAAGGTTTGTAACTTTTCCGAAGAGTTGTGACCTTTCCGATAAGGCACAATAAGCATTTGTTCACACTACCCTTTGTTGTCTATAAATAAGGGGATGTCCTCTCATTTTAAAACAACGAAAATTCTAAACTTCTTCTTTTCTTTTGCACAATTAAATATTCGTGTACTTTGCTCCTGTTGAGTGGCTCACTAACACCATTATATTTTAATCAATACAGTTGAATTGAATCGTTCTATCCTGAGAGGATCTATTCTTTTAAACCTCGAGTACTAGAGGGGAATAATTTCCTTAAAGGGACACTGTGCATTCAGTGGGCCCGATTTTTTCCTTTTTGTTTCATTCTATTGTTAGAAATCCTGGTATGTTTTTTTATAGTCATTAATTTAGGCTTATGTTATTAATTGTTGTTTTTGAGTACATGTTTTAAACTTTGTTGTTTATGTTTCTGCAAAGTTATTGTTATAAGTATTTGTTAGTACAAATTAAACAACACACGTTAATTGAGTATTCACACAAGTTTTCTCTACTGAAATTGTTGAAGGTACAATAAAAAAATTCCTTAAAGATCTATACTACCATTTCTTGAGGACAAAATTCAATTTTGGTATGTCATTGTAAGGACATAAAGACCTTAAAAACTTGATCGCACCTTGATGTGCGAAGTGAACCAGGAAAAGAAGACAAGAATTAATAAACTTTCTACATGGGTTCAAGGATGATATATGTAATTCAAAAGGTAGGGCTGAACTTTCTACATGTTAGAATTAAAACATGTGATCACTTTTTTTCAACCTTTTAAAATTTAATTATCCCTTCACCAACGATTATTTATTTATTAGAAAATTTAATATCTCATGTTGATGTTCATTTGATTCCCCAAAAATATCAAATAGTAGCACTTCCTGCAAGCAAAGGATAAATTATAAAATCAAATTAAAGATTATTGATTGAAGGATAAATAAGATGTTATAATTATCATTTTCCTTTACATTATTAATGTTCGTTACTACGTAATCTTGTATGTAAGATAATATAGTGTTTTAGTTTTAGTCACTGATAGGCTTTAAGTATTATTTTATAAATTCCGTTATATTAAATTCCCGTGCAAGGCACGGGTAATTTTACTAGTTATATATATACTTATAGCCTGTTTGGCATTGCTGTAGGGAGGCAAAAAGTGTTTTTTAAGAAAAAAACTATTATTTTTAAAAAAAAATCAAGAGTTTGGCAAATCTTTAAAACTGTTTTTAAATGGAAGCGGAAGCAGATTTTCTGCGGTTGGGAAGAAGCTAAATATTTTTTGCTTCTTAAAAAAAGCAGAAGCAGAAGTAGAAAATTATTTTTTTGAAGACTAAAATACCTCTTCCATATATACATATTCACCAATATATCCCTTATTAATTAATTACAATATCTCACAAATTTGGTTAAGTAACATTCAAGAATTTTATTTTTTATTTTTATATATTATTATTTTATATTTTATATATTATTTTACGTATTATTTTACAAAATAGAAATAAAGGTAACAACAATATTTTTGCACGAGTTATTTTTTCTATGTAGAATGGTTTTTAAGAAAACGATATTATTTTTTGTATGTAGTGATTTAATTTGTGGAATGGTTTTTAAATTTATTTTTCTTGATATTTGTAATTATATTCAAATCATCAGGTTATTATTATATTAATATTAAATTTAATTTAATTTATTTATCTATGTATATTATTGATTGAAAATTTGAATATGTACATTTTAATTTAATTAATATAAAATTTAATTAAAATTTTTGTAATAGATATTTAAAATATTTCTCTCTATAAAATAATCTTAATATTAAAGATACATTGATACTTGCCCTTTTTCGTAATTTGACTCTTAAAAGCACCTTTTAAAAAAGATTAGCCAAACACAATTTGTTTATCCAAAGAACTTTTCAAATGAATTAGCCAAACACAAATTTATTTTTTTCAAAATCACTTTTCTGAAAAGCTATTTTAAAAAAGTGTTTCTAAAAATAAGTAGTTTTTAGCAGCAATGACAAACAAGCTCTTAGTCAAAATCATCATAAAATTTACCTTCAAGAGCATTTAGATCTCACCTAATAAAGATTTGTTGGTTACTCGTAATCCCTTGAACTAAGGTGTAACATCTTACCCCCTTGTTTTGAGTATTTATACCATCATATTTTGAAACTTCTCATAGGCTCATATGTTTCTTTTGGTACTTGTTAGTATGGCTCAGAGTGGGACCCAAGGGGCTCCAGTGAGTTTTAGACAAGAAAAACGAGATTTGAACATTTGCAGATTTTATTTTTTCTAGTTTCTCATGAACACGAGGGGTTCCCAGCAAAGGCAGCCCACTAAGCTACCAAGTCTCGCGAACGCGAGGTCTAGCCACGGGAACACGAAGACTCAGTCGTGTATCCTGATCGGCATCACTGTCATGCCTGAACACAGATACAATGGGGCGTTGGGGATCATTCAATTTCTTCCCGTTTGGTTACTATGGCTCACCAATGGGAAGCCAAAAGATAGGCTGAACCCTAGATGTCCCCGTAAAGACGAGTATACAGACATGTTTCTCTAATCTTTCCCCCTTTGTAGTCTCGTTGCAATGATGCAAGGACCAAGTGGATTTTCAAAGTTTAAATGTCAAATTATGTAAGTAAGCCTAACCATTGACTAATCTAGAACATAAACAACTCCACAAATATTCCTGAACATGTTCTTCAAAGCAGTTACTCACCGATTCTAAAAGCTGGTTGACACTTAGAATGTCAAGGGAATTGATAGACATAGATGTCTTTCGACCTGATTGGCTTCCATTAGCATCTGAAATTGTTTCTTCATCTATGAGGGAAGGTGGTGCCATGACCTGATAGAGTAAAGAAACACAATTACCTCTCTTAGAAAGCATATTTGAAAGTCATGTCGTTGGGGTGGGAGAAAGTTCAAGACATCACAAAAAGAAAAAATAGTAACCAACTAGACATAAATAAATCATAAATGTATATCTCAAATACACAAAATGGTTCCTCTACAACCTCATCAAAAGTCTCGAACTCAATCTGAGCAAGTGGAGAGCAGGGGTGAGGCGTTTCCATATACAGAGGAATCCCAAGTGGATATGCATCATCTGGTTCAAACCTTTCCAGGAGTTGTTTTCCTATGCTTGGTAACTCATCCTGGAAAACAGTAGCCAAGATTAAACGTCCTGTTCTAGAAGAAGATGAGAACAAATCCTGTACTAAGAAACTCATTTATTTAATAGTTTAAGATCCATAAGGGGGATTTTTTTGGTATAACCATCTGGTATCAAGAACCCACTAGCCCGACTAATCCAGATTCACGCCAAATAGTGCCCATTAAAGAAGCGCTCCCTACCAATAGTTTCTCCATTCCCAGAGACTTTTTACGGAAAAGGAAAACATGAGAATATATTGACAGCAGATCCATTTTCCTATGAATTCACATAAACAGTGGCACACATGTTTGTAACTAGAGCAGATTATGCTCCAATCAAATACTCTCATCGTTCAGTAGCAGAAAACTCATGGAAGCAGTTTAGCAAGTCTGAGAGAAGGAGACTCTCCAATAGTTCGCTTTGGACCCTAAAAAGATTTAATACCCAGTTTTGATGATAACTATTCAGAATAATGCCTAAGTATGTGGACAATGAATATTAATTTCATAGAATTCAGGAAACATTTTGAATCATCTTATATTGACACAATGCTATTTTATCAGTCGACAAAGGAGCGATTTAGAACCAAACAAGAAGTTATTTCTTCAACCTACTTTTATTTCTACTCTGTTATTTGTTGAGAAGTCGATAAACTTCACTCTTACAACATCAAGTCAGTGTCATAAAAGAATGTACAAGTAGTGTCTATGACTCAACCCGAGTCAACCACAATCTTCCATCAAACTTACCAAACTACCTATAAAAGGTGGATTCCTTGCCAAAAGTACAAATGTAAGGAGAAAGATTCATTAGTGCTGCCTACATCATTCTTTCTATTTTGAAACAATCTTCCCAATCTATCATAATTGTATTGACCAAGCAAATCAAACTAGCTGTTAATGACACAAAAAGATAGCATTAGCGTGTATAAATCTCTGTCTTGCCAGCAGACAAAGATTCCCCACCACCTACGAGGTTGCGAACCTGCATCATACATCAAAAGTTTGAGAAAGCTAAGAAAGTTAATACCTCTGACAATGTTCCGCATTTAGCTGTGAAGTGCAACATAATGATTTCTTTAAATTTTTCATTGTCTAACTTTACTGCTGACAGGGATTGCAAAGCTGCAATTTCATCTTCCTGTGAGCCATAACCATATGTTTCACTACCAGATGCCGTTTGCAGCCTCACATCTTCTCCCAACTTAAGATAAGGATCAACCTATTTAACCAAACATTTATGACATGATTAAAATTTAAACAAACTATATATATTAGAAAACATGGAGAGCTGATCAGATTAGGCCTAACAGCAAGATTGGAAGAAATCAACTACTTATCCAACAAACAGGACATAAACAAAAAGAGTTTTGGGAGATTAACCATTTCATCTGTCAGTGATGATTTAACCACACGACTTAGTTCGGGGAGATTGCCCGCCCTTGCTGAACAGATGAGCATATATGATGCCAAAGTAAATAGAGACCTCCTTCGAGATGGTTGTAAACCTCCTTCAGTAATCAGTGAGTAAAATGATAGTCAGTATTTGCACCAAAGACATTAATGCTGGTAAAACCAGAAATTTCACTGTAAGATACAGTATTGATCATCGACAACCCAGTCAGGAACTTCTAAAGTGATTGAAGTTTTCATTAGGTCGTATTACTGATGTCAAAATTTATGTCTGACCCCAACTAAATAACTGTAAGCTTGCGCTCCCCAATTTCGTAAGATGGTGGAACTGGATAGTGAACCCAACTCACCTTCTTTATCCATCGAAATAGTCCTTAGAGAGAAGGCTAACTGGAAAGACCGAACAAGCGCCATATGACTAGAATTCTGCAATTAGCAAGACCAACTATCATGTGGTTGATGAAACAGTTGCAGAACGACATAGAAGATGGAGATCAAGCAATATAAGACTTATAACAGTTTGGAGTAGCCTTTAAAATAGCTTTGTCAAAGATTTATTTGGAGAAAATATTTTGTGCAAATGTGTTTGATAGTTGTAGTTTCTTGAAGTATTCTGAAATTTGTGTCAATGGAAAGAGCTTTTTGACTATAAAAATTTCCTCGAGGCACTCCTGTACCCAGGACAAAACTTTCTTGAGAATAAAAACTTTAACTAAACAACATATTTTTAAAAAAATCTACTTTTTTCAACAGCACGTCCAAACACCACCCTACAAGAGAAACAAAATGCTTGAACGTTTCCCCATGCATCTTTGATTAGAGTTAGATTGTTACACTTGGGATGCTATACAGAAAAAGACAAGAAAAAAGAAAAGAAAATATTTCTATGGTCAATGATTTGCCACTAGATACTGAAAACTGGAACAGAGAAACGTTTGTATACAACAAAAAAGATGGGATCTAACCTTTGATCGAATGAAAAGTAAAACAATTTTGTACGTATGTGCCATCGCATCAAAATTGGAAGGTGTGTTATCAGTCAGCGTTGCCTGAACCCAGATAGATGAAAGCAGAAGACTCACTTGGTGACTACTCAACCGAAGCGAAATGAGCTCCTGAAGTATTTTAGACGATTAGACATTTAATAAGCTTAAAAGGAAAACAAATTCATGGACAACTCTTGCAAATAAAAGAAGAGAGATCAGTTCTTCCATACAGATTTCCTGTCAGGTAGGGCATCCTTGAAGCCACAGGATTGACTTTGAGATCGAGAGTCACCAGATTGATGTGAATGGCGACTGACATCTTCATTTTCTTCTCCCACTTCTCCATCTCTAGAACCATTTCCATCTGTATTTCTATCTTGCACGGAGAAACTCTTAGTTCTAACCTTAGCCAACTTCCTTGGTGATTGGACTAGAATACTCTGGGAAGAAGTTCTACTATGTAGAGATGACAAGGGACTGACAGGTGGCATAAGCACAGTGGAGAATATATGGTGTGCTACAGCTCGTGTTTCATGGTCAGTGTGTGCCATTGCCAAGAGCAAGTGGAGAAAGAGAGCATCTGGAAAAGCCTGAGGGTGATTGGGAGCAGATTATACCATTTGGACTACATAAAAGTTACAAAACCATGAATCAGGAGCACAACAACAGATTCTAGTTACCTTCCTGTAATATGACACATTTGGAATGCAAGAAACAATTTGTGCTGTGCGATACACAGCTGCAATCATTGATCTAGCAGCGACGGTGCTAGCTGGAATGTTCTCTAGCACCATGCCCATCATATCAAGTATAGGGCCCACATCAGCAACCTGCTAATGACAGATGTCATAATAAAAACACTACCTTTACCTAAAACATAAAATCACAGGGTATGCTCGTGTATATAAGCAAATGAAGATCTAAACTTAATAACTTATAAGCGACAATAAAAATACAGCATTCATCATGTAATGGCACTTGGCTCCTGCACTCTACCAGAGGCAAATAGGATGTTGATGCTTGCAATCAATTGTACTTGGTAATAGAAGGTATGCGTACACTCTACCCTCCCCAGAGCCCACTTAGTGGGATTTCACTGGGTATGTTGTTGTTGTTGTTGTTCTTGTAATAGCAAGCAGCTTATAGCAAAAAACTAAGAAACTAAATTGAGCAGACAAATATTAAACTCAGAGAAAGAACTTACTCCCAGAAATTATAATCAAATTTGAACAACTCATTATCATCACAGTTTTGACTGAAAACATCAACATCTATTGACCTTCAAATAGTGCCAGTTACATCAAATCATACACGGAGTCCAAGTAGAGCTTTAAAACTACTTACTGGTATAGATTCTAGGAAATGCAAAAGACCTCTATTTCTATTAAAGGCCTCATTATGGGGATAGAGTGAATAAGTAGGCCAAACAAACTGCAAAGAAAAGGCTGCTGGGTACACAATGTTTATCTTCGTTTTTTTTTTTTTTTTTTTGATAACCGAGAAATCCGTCTGTGACCCACCCTTTGGACCAATCACAGCCTTCTAAACTCGGTGGATAATGGGCCCGCCCCTCTACCCTTCTCCACTTAAATACCGGGCTTCGCTTTGCATGGTGTGGGGCTTGAACCTGAGACCTAAGCCACAAATCCTCCACCTTTTGCCACTTGAGCTAGGCCTTGGGGGCACACAATGTTTATCTTTTATTCACTTGTAGTTATTAAAACTAGCACTCTCCTTGGGTCCAGTACACACTGAAAAAATTATTAAAGCAGGATCAGCTTACACTTGATAAAGAAAAATGTCAAATTGTGAAACTCATAGGTCTAATAAGCATGTATATCTGGTCCAAACAATTTTTTATCAGCACTGAAAGCTAAAAGCAAAAAGGCACAACTTCAACTGTCAATATGCAAAGTGAATTGCTTCCTCAAACGCACATAAAAAAAAACATTGAAAACATATGGAACAGAATAAAGGGTAGTGGATTGCAAGTAACCTTAGATGAAGACAATTTGCTTCATTGTCAACTTCGTGCTGGATTTAGGTACATATGTAAAAGAAAAGAAAACTTCAGAGTACAATGCATGCGTGCAGCCAATTAAAACCAAATTATCAAAGACAAACCTTCTTTGAGAGCTGTAATATGCACTTCTCTAGGGCAGACTGAAGATTGGAGTTAGAAGTATTTAATCCATCTTTTGGACTAGATGCTTCAGTTGAATACTGCATGCACTTCCGTAAATGTTTAATCAGGTCATTAATGACACCAACTATAGTTGCGGAAGCCTTCTCTTTTGCACTTTCTACCAAGTGTGTGACCACATTAACTATACTGATCTGTATGTCAGGCTGCTTGACAATGTTCTTGTGATCCAAATGCTTGACCAAGATGGATAGCAACAAATGAGAATTTTCACCTGGGATCAAAATTTGTATTAAGGAAAAATTGAAAGAGCAACATGACTAAACAAATCACAAATATTAATCTCAGCTGAAGAAAAGGAACAAGGAGCCCATGAATCACCTGATTCCTCTAGCAGGCACTGCAAATGCATGAGCACTGAGCAGGCAAGTCCTTTCTCTGACGCCCAATAGTTTTCAGTGTCAAAACTATGAAAAAGAGGTTCAAGAACCCGCCGTACACTAGTTGCTTCTTTTGTCAGTAAGGCCATGTTACGTAAGCAAACTCTGGCCCAATAAGAGGGGCTTTTGGCTGTCTCTCTGATTGAAGTATGACAATAATATAAAGTAAGATAATCCATTATATTGTCTGCCGGAGGAAAAGAACTTTGCCTTTTTAGGCGTATAATCTTACATTGAGGATGTCAATTTTGTATTTGCATTCATGCTATTTGGCGAGGAGGACACCTTCTTGCTCATATCAGGGAAAGATGAGCTGTGATCATCACTATTCAACAGTCCTTGAACCCACTGTTCTGAAGGTTCAGACTGTTTACTGTCTTGTCCATTTTCTAGGTTCACTGTGAAGTCAATGTAATTCTCCAAAGTTGCAGTAATAATCTGCATTGTTTTCATCCAACATTAGAAACAACAATTGGCAGTTGGAGCATCTCTTGATCTGAAAATTGAATAACTGAGTAACATTGAAATTATCTTACATGATCAAAGTCAATGGAGATATGAGACTGCTCCCCCATAAACCACACCTAAAAGAAAAAGCGGGAAAAAAGAGAGCAAATGAAACACATGTGGAGAAAGGTCAAAAGAGGAAAAGAATAGACTCCACAGTGTAGCCTAAAGAGAAATTAGAGAAATACAAGGAATCAAAAATATATTTGAACTTCCAAGAAAATTGATAAACACGAAAACAATAATGTGTAGCTATGATGAGAAATGGTCCATAAGCTTCATAGCATATAAGTTGTTTACTATTTTAACCTTATTAGCAAATACTGAACCTCATGCTAGATTTAATTACTTTCCATTATCTGTTCGCTTCACAAACTTTGAATCATCTCTGGATGCACTACATTCAAGTGAATTAATTAAAAAAATGGAAAGGGTAATCTCTAAGTTGCTCCTTGAGAAACTAATGTTTACACATCATGAAAGAAGCTTCTCATCTCAGTTATAGAAGCTGCAGTAGAAGTACTGAAACAAAATGGCACCTTCTCTCAATTACCGCGCTATGTTAAGCTACTGTTGTATACACTTGAAACTTCCCAATTTTATTGGATGTCCCCGAAGGATGAGTTTTATACACTTGAAACTTTTCCAGTTACTTGATAATTCTCTGATGTAAACTGGCAAAATTAGCTGCCAAAACACGACATATAAGTAGATATTTATCATTGAACTAATGAGTTTGGATAGGCACAGTGAAAAATTACACTTTGAAATGAGTTAAATAACTCCAACACACAAAAATACAGTGACACATGTACCTCAAGTCCTTAACAATATAAGACTAGTTATCAGGAAGTGCTAATTAGGGATTCATATTACAAGCTTTTATCACCATACATGGGCCCTTCCTGGTTCTAACTGGTCCAAGACATGTCCAGTATTGAGACAAAGCCACTATATGAAAAGGTAAAGAGTAATTAGCTTGTTCATTCCTCCTACAGTCGTGGGAATGTTCTGTGTGATGACAACTAAAGTGCATAACGTCCTAGTATCTGATTCAAGAGCTGCAAGAATAAGCTACATTTGAGATTAAGTGGTAAGATATTGACGTTAGTGAAACAACAAATGCAGATAAATCCTTCAAAGAAGGTACTATCATTTGTCTATGTCACCAAGATCTAGTAATTCCGAATATCAGAAAACACCCCAAACACCTGAAGTGGTTCCAAGTTCTGGGTACACTTGAGAATTTTGCAAGTATAATCAAATAAATACTAAGCAACAGAAAGAGAGAGAGACTGAGTTTTTACCAAGACAGCCAAAGTTTGCATTCCTGCAGAACGCAAGCACAACGCTCTGTCATCATCTCCAACTTCTCGAGCTAGTTGGCACAGTTTAGGTATAAGGCCTTCTAAGTTGAACATGTAAGTACCATCCATCTGCTTAACAAGGAGAAGCAAGAGAACTTGAATCCACTTTTTAGCATAAACCCAAAATATTTTCCAGATTCTTATAAATCCATTTATCAAAACCACACTCCATTTCCTTCTCTCAAACCACTCCCAAGGGTGAAACCAACCCACCAAAAATAAAATCCCAAAACTGCTCCTTGTTTCTTTTAGAGTTAAGCCTCTTATAGAAGCCAATAGATGATTTTTTTGGGGGGGGGGGGGGGGGGGCCGGCGGTTCTTTTTCC
>JAJOOS010021551.1:0-24679 GCA_029582725.1 Solanum chiquidenum
CCTAGACTAAGGCCAAACATATTTCAAATCAATATTATCATATACACCACAAGATATGGATGTTCAATAATATCAAGAGTCATGCTGTCATAATCCAAAAATTTCCCGAAATAAGGTCTAAGGCAGGAATTATAGAAATTTAGCATGTTCGACACCCGAACCCCTCCATACTCAAGAAAATCAATAAACAATTGCCTAAACATGCTCAATCTCACGAGGGGAAAACCATAGCCTACCTGAAAGCCGATCACGCGTGCTCCAACTCACGGTACCAGAGCTTTTCCCCTCCGAACGGTCTCCAAATGCTTCCCCACTATCAAAAGGTTAATCACCTCGACATTACGAATATGTTGACACTAAAATTACATTTTTTGGAGACGGACCCAAAATTGGGTCTAAAACGGGATTGTGGGACCCACAATTGGAATCCCAAAACCGAATCCGTGAAAATGTCCCATAAACCTTACTAAACTAATACCCCAAAATGTAGCACAAAAAGATGCCTAACCAATAGCAAATCAGCCCCAACAATTAAAATCATTAATAAGTCTTGACTTACGACTTGGCAGCCCCTTGATCACCAATTTCTGGAAATACGAGACCCTGCCACCCCAAACAGATTATACCACGACGATCATTGCGAAAAACTCTACAAGTTAGCCTGAAGAATGACTCAAAACGGACCTAAGATAATTAAGATCTAACCTTTCAAAGTTCAACAAAAATTCATTCCGAAAATCACTCTAGCAGTACCTAAATTCGATTCCTTACCTCAAACGAAGCCTCCCCTCGTGTTTCTGAGTTCACCTCTAGATTCCCCACGAAATTCTCTTGAAATTAGCCTTTTGAATCACCTAATTTGAGCTTAAAATGGAGGAGATATCTATGTTTGAAGATGAGGAAAGAAAAATGGACGAAAATTGTCCTTAAATCTGGAAATTTCCACATTTCAATACGCTGCCACGTCACCACCGCGTTAGAATTCAACAACTCTTCAAACTTAAATTTTGATGTTCCGGACTCGTTCGGAGTCGAAAAAACACAAACCATCTATGGAATCTGATTGGAAATAATATTTTGGACTCAACGGTGAATTTGGAATTTCCATTGGAAATCGCTTCGATGAAAAGTGGGTCCCACACCCAGTATCGTTTTGAGCCAGATTCCACAACGGGCATCTAAAGCCTCAGGAAGTGAGCAAAGGGTCATTCTAGACCAAAATAGATATTCCGAAGCTAACCTAGCTGTCAAAATTTTCATCTGAGCACGTCTTCCAAGAAGGTTGACCAAAGTCAACTTTTCAAGTTATAAAATCTCCAAAACAGGGAAACGGGCCTAAAAGCCAAACGAACGACCAGGCGACCGAACAGTCAGTGTCAGCAAGTCATAAATGACTTGGGGTCGCTACAGGAACGCTCTAAACGATGGAATGAATGCTTTAATTTAACAATGACCTGGAGGGTCATTACAACTTTATTTAGGCTACTATTGAAATCGTAGTTATTTCATGGATGTCGCTAGAACTCCTGATATAGTTTAAGAGGTACGTTTGTCTTATCTCCAAAATATACTAAAAAAGTCTATGAAGCTTACACTATTTAATTTTGAATTTATGATGAATGATACGAGAAAAACAATGTAAAACCCATTAGATTTTAAATTTTAATCATATTTCCAATTGTGTGACTAAAGTTTCATCCATGAGGAATTAATTTCACATGACGTATGTTATGATATTATAATAGATGGTTAGTATTATTTACAAGTATACTAAAAGGAAAAAATAGGAATGAAACATCAAGTGAGGTTGAAATAAAAATGAATCTATCAGAAATGCTCATGATGATCCCATGTCTTCACTGTAAGAAGCTATGAAAAGGCCTAGGAAAATTATAATACACGTAAAAAGTTGTGCGAGAATCGCATAAATTTCTACATTACCAAACCAAAATGACTCATGATTTGAGCCTACTATGATAAGACAAAAGTCTAGGCAGGAGAGAAGGGCAAGAGCAATGTCAAACCAGCTAGATTTTAAATTTTAATTACATGTTCAATTGTGTAATTAAAGTATCATCAATGAGGAATTAATGTTACATGATATATGTTGCGACATGATAATAGACGTTTAATATTATTAGAAGTGTACTAAAATGAAAAATAGGAATAAAGCATGAAGTGAATATTAAATTTTTTAAAAATTCTACAGGGATTGCTCATGATGATCCCGTGTCTTCATCGTGAGAACGTATTAAAAGGCCTAGGAAAATTTTAATACACCTAAAAACTAGTACTAGAATTGCATATAAATAATCCAACATTACCAATCTAAAATGACTCATGAGTTGAGTCTATCGTGGGAAGACCAAAGTCTAGGCACGAGAGAATGAAATGAAAAAAATAGAAAATATATTATGACCAATCATGAAAAACATACATAGGAAGGTCTACGGGACTCACAATGAGAACGAAGCCCATCACAAGAAGACCAACTTGGCCAGGCCTAAATTTGGGCTCGTGGCGAGAGAGAATCACAAGGGTTTCCTAACTATAAATAAGAGAGAGCCTACTCGAATCACTTACATCTTCCACGGTATAAACCACTGTCTCTCAGGTCCCCCGGCTAATCTACCATAGAGGACAATGATAAACAATAAATTCCTTCCCCTACCTGAACATATTTTTCTATTGATGTAATAAAGATAGGAAGATTTGGAGTTGGCCTATTAGATTTTCAACTTTAAGAAAGATTTGGATCAAGAAGGCAATAATTAGTCCTACTAATTGAGGTACGTTATTTATGATAACAGAAATATTTGCAATTTAATTTTTCTAGTCCTAACCCTAGATTTGACTCTAAACTTTGAGCGGATATACCCCTCACTAAAACATGGTGCATATATATCCCGTTGTCTAACCAATGGTTCTTATTTACCATGTTCGTTAGCTAATCTATTTTACTAAATTAAAAGAAAAATCCTAAAATTATTTTTTTAAATTTCAAAAATGCTAAGCGACATAAATAATTTACCTTACCCATTTTTCTACCACTCATGACCTAACCCAAATGAAAAATAACACAATCATGTATTTTTGTGAACACAAGAAATTAAATAAAAAACTCATTTATTTTTCTCAAAAATATGTTACATGGAGCACGCTTTCCTTCCTTAAAAACACAGCCTACATTATAATTCATGTGTCAGTTTTGGTTTTACCAATGTAATGACACAATCAGATATTTTATATTATAACATAAAATTAATTATTAGAAAGTTAGTTGGGTACTTGAGTAAACATTTGTGTGTATATAAATAACTAAAAATGACATCATGTTTCCATTTATTTGCCTTAGTTACATATTTCACAAGTACCAAAATCAAAATCACATATCATATCATATATATATATATAAAAGAGAACCCTAGACCCACCTATGTGGCGCCACCACAAATCAGGATTCCCTTCTAATTTAATTTATTTTCAAAACTAGTCTTCCCCTTTTCATGAAGAGTTGTGACTTTTATGACGAGTTGCGACTTTTATGAAGAGTTGCAACTTTTATGAGAAGTTGTGACTTTTATGAAAGGTGACCTTTCCGAAGGGTTGTAACTTTTCCAAAGAGTTGTGACTTTTACGAAAAGTTGTGGCTTTTACGAAAAGTTGTGGCTTTTACGAAAAGTTCTGACTTTTATAAATAGCTGTGACTTTTACGAAAAGTTGTAACTTTTATGAAAAATGTGACTTTTATGAAGAGTTGTGACTTTTATGAAAAATTGTGACTTTTATTAACGGTTGTGACCTTTCAAAGGGTTGTAACTTTTCCAAAGAGTTGTGACCTTCCCGATAAGACACAATAAGAATTTGTTCACACTATCCTTTGTTGTGTATAAATAGAGCTATTTCCTGCCACTATTATTTGTAGATTGTTTTTGCTATAGGGTACTCAAATTCAAATACATGAATTAAACTTCTTATGAAGGTTGTTTAATTCCTCAAAGTTTTCTTCCTCCTATTTTTTGAAGCTTAATCTTTACTATAAATCATAGTGATTCATGTAACTATGACAATTTCTTTTTGTTATTTTTGTTACTTTTTTTCAACTATGTTTAAAATCTCAACAAGGATTATTGAAAATTGATCTTCCCTTTTGTCCCTTTCTACATGTTTATTCATATAAGCAAAAAAAACTTTATTTTAATTGCAATATGACATTATTACTCTTGTACCTCTCGATCCAAAACTCATAACGTTGCTGAAATGGTTGAATTCATTACATTTGGTTCTTTAATAAACAAAAACATTTATTTCTGCCACTATTATTTGTAGGTTTTTTCGCTATTGGGGAGTCTAATTCAAATACATTATTCCAGCTTCTTATGAAGTGTGTTTCATGATTCATGTATATTGCAATTTCTTTTTGCTATTTTGGTGACTTTTTTTTAACTCAGTTGAAAATTCCGATGAGGATCATTGAAAATTTATCTTCTCTTTTGTCCCTATCTACAGGTTTCTTCGTATACTTTTTGAGAAAATTGCTTGTGGGTTTTGCTATATTTGATAGCAAACAATAAAAAATATGTGATAACTAAATACAGAACCAATGATGAAATTTTTTAAAAGAACCAAACAGATCTCTCTCTTGCTTGCCACAGTTAGTATATTATTTTGATTGTTTTTTTCTTAGGTAAAAACATTTGTATGCCATTGCACTCTTCCTAGAATATAAGTTGAGACAATTAGTCCACTACTTTTATCGCAAGTTAACTAATTTTCCATATTTCTTCATCTATTCTTTTTGGGCATAATAAGAGATCAAGTTTTCTTGAAACTAACAAATGTCCAAAAATACACTCAAACAAAAATATTTTTTAACGGCAATAAATATGCACATTAATGAAGAGTGCTAGAGCCTTTACCGACATTAATTAATTGTCATTAGATTCAATGTTGCTATAGACTTTAGGGACATTTATAGAGAGTACCAATTACTTCTGAAAATTCATAATTACCGACAATTAAGCTATTAATTGACGTTAAAGATCATTTTTGTTGTAGTGATAACTTTTTTTTGATTATTTTTTTGTTTTTTTTATAATGAAGTACTAACATTTTGTTTTAGCTTCTTTCAATTTAATTTGTGAACTGTAAACTTGGATATGGCTCGATAGACTATCTTTTTGAAATATATGGTGAGCAACATACCTTTTTCTTCTTGATTGTTAGGAAAGTAAGGTCGTCTTTATTATTATTTGTGCATATTTGTGAGTTAAAGTGCTCACAAAATTATGTTGTAAGATTTTAATATGTTATGTGTCAATATTTTGGTTAAGAAAATTCAGTTTTTAACAGTTCCATTCAGATGTCACCTACATCTTGGTTGATAATGACATTAATTCTTTGTAACTATATACTATAACCATAACAATAATTATGGTTCAATTCCAAATAAGTTGGGGCTGGTGATATGAAACCTAAGCAATAGTAAGGACTATTCTGAGATAATGAGGAAAAACATTTATAATACTAACAATTTTAGTGTCATTTTTAACATATACATTATACAACATACTATAATAAAAAAGAGAATGATAGAGGTTCATAAGAAAGAAGTCGAAGGTTCTGCATTTGAATTTAGATAATTATGTTCTTGACAATATAGTGTATGTATCGAAAATAGGAATATTACCAAGTTATCATATGTAAGCTTCATAAAATAGTTCAATCCCGTGCGAAGCACATGTAATTTACCTAGTATATATATAAAAGAGAACCCTATGCCCGCCTATGTGGCGCCACCACAAACCAATGTTTCCAAAACTAGCCTTCCCCTTTCATTAAAAATTGTGACTTTTATGAAATGTTGTGACTTTTATGAAAAGTTGTGACTTTTATGAATAGTTGTAACTTTTATGAAGAGTTGTGACTTTTATGAAACGTTGTGACTTTTATGAAAGGTTATGACCTTTCCGAAGGGTTGTAAATTTTCCAAAGAGTTGTGACCTTTCGGATAAGGCACAATAAACATTTGCTCACACTATCCTTTTTTGTCTATAAATGGATGGATTTCCACTCATTTTCAAACAACGAAAGTTCTAAACTTCTTCTTCTTCTTCTGCACAATTAAATATTTGTGTACTTTGCTCCTGTTGTGTGGCTCGCTACACATTTGTTTTTGTATCAATACACTTGTGAATATAATCTTTCTATCCTGAGAGGATCTATTCCTTTAAACCTCGGGTACAAGAGAGGAATAATATATTAAGGGGACACTGTGCATTTAGTGGGCTTGATTTGTTCCTTTCTCTTTCAATCTATTGTTACAGATCATGTTATGTTTTTTTACAGTCATTAATTTATGCTTATGTTATTAATTATTTTTTTTGAGTACATGTTTTAAACTTTGTTCTTTATATTTCTGCGAAGTTATTGTGATAAGTATTTGTTATTAAAAATTAAATAACACACGTTAATTAAGTATTCACGTAAGTTTTATCTGCTGAAATTATTAAAGGTATCGTAAGAAAAATCCGTAAAGATCTATACTACATTCTCTGGAAGACAAAATTCAAATTTCGTATGTCATTGTAAGGACATAAAGACCTTAAAAACTTTATCACACACTGATGTGCAAAGTGAACCTGGAAAAGAAAAAAAGAATTAATAAACTTTTGACATGGGTTCAAGGATGTGCTGGATGACCTATAGAGAAATATGACTACACTGGAGCTTCTTTTAATCCCAAAGACAGATAAATACACAATAAATTAATAGCTCATATTCAATATGAAGTATGCAAAGATTCTCAAGTTTGTGTAGTTTCCAATTGAACTTCATCACTTTGGTATGTTGATTTTTTTTAAAATACCCAAACAAACTTAATAGTTTTGTGTAATATTTTTCCCTTTCAAGTATATA
Source organism: Solanum chiquidenum (assembly GCA_029582725.1). Lineage (NCBI taxonomy): Eukaryota > Viridiplantae > Streptophyta > Magnoliopsida > Solanales > Solanaceae > Solanum > Solanum chiquidenum. The sequence goes on from JAJOOS010021551.1 coordinate 6,919, forward strand.
TAATAAGTTTAATTATTGTCCAATATGATACATTCTCCCTTTAATGTTTCATTTTAATAATTACTTATGATACATTTAAATGGAGAACTTTAAAATGATAGATGTAAAGTGAAAGGTAGGGCTGAACTTTCTACATGTTAGAATTAGAATATTTGTTCACTTTTTCCAGCCTTTATAAAATTTATCCATCCCTTCACCAACGATAATTTATTTATTAGAAAATTTAATATCTCTAGTTGAAGTTCATTTGATTCCCCAAAAATATCAAATAGTAACACTTCCTAGAAGAAAAAGTATAAATTATAAAATCAAATTAAAGATGATTGATTGAAAGATAAATGATAAGATGTTATAATTATCATCTTCCTATACATTATAAATATTTTTTACTATGTAATCTTGTATAAGATAATATAGTGTTTTAGCTTCAATGACTGATATATTTTAACTTTAAATTATAAATTTCATGATATTAAATTACTGCGCAAGGCGCGGGTGATTTTACTAGTTTATCAATAAAGTCAATACCATACATGCTATTATCCTTTGTAATTAAGTTTTGAATAATGTCATTTTGATCATAGTAGTGTCACACACTGTTCTTTTAGTACTACTTCCTCTTTCTCAAAATACTTATGGCCCTTACTAAAAATATTTGTCCTCTAAAAGAAACTAAATTATATTCTCATAGATTTTTTAGTATGCTAATGGTTGTGTAATTTGATTCAGGTGCATATTTATGGACTCAAGGGATGCCTCTATTTTTAGAAGATTGTGTCCACAATGTAATCGTCATGAGTCTAGCAAAGGAGAATTCACAACTAGTGAAGGTGGGTGTGTAATTTGGGTGGACAATAAGACTCGTACGGAATGGCCTATATATGTGGATCTCCAATTGGGGAGTCCTCCACTTGTTGTTGAGGGTGAAAAGCACAATAATGCCCTGATTCTTCCAAGTGATGACGAGTAGTCTGAGAGGACTGTGAAGTTGATGGGAAGAATATTCTTAAAAATGTTGATTATCCTACGAATGTGCATATTGGAGATTATTTTAATAGTGGAAGGAAAAGAAGGATGGTGGATCCTTTTGGAGGTAAAACGGGGAAGAAGTTCAGTCTAGGAACTTTTAGGTTCTTGTTACAGAATCACTTCCTTTTGTATTCATGTTTGAAGACGAGTAACCTCTACCTCCGAAGAAAGAAGAATAGGAAAAGGAAATTGACAATCTTTGTATTGATATGGACATGTGTATCTTGAAAGTACAAATTGGCTTAACAAATTCAACTATTTTGCCGATGCTGAGTGAAAAAGTAAGTGACTAGCAGATAGGGAACCACCAGCTTGATTTGGATGAACAGATTGGACTCATATGTTCAGTTTGTTTACATGTAATATTAGAGGTCAAGTCCATCTTCCCTAATTTTGTAAGTATATGAAATTTGTTCTCTCAAGCACTCTTTGTTTTATTTTTTTCTGTTGCACACATGTTCTACTAAATCTAAATTTATTGTAGTTTTTCTATAGCTTTCCCATGGAAGATTAAACGGACTAGTTCTCAGGTTTATATTTCGTTTACCCTTAAAATCTTAAACATATGTGGCATTTGCAGGCTTCCAGACCTTGACGAAGGAATGGATGAATATATCACAGAGAATCGACATCACTCTTTTTTATTGACGTCCTCACAACTTCTAATTCTTCTTCAGGCCAGGATTCTCCTATTTATGGAGAAGGAACTATGTGCGATTTAGTTTCCCAAATGTCAAAGAGAAAATGTATCTTCATCAACGTGGATGATTTAAGTTCATTTGGAAAAGAATTACTAGAGATATAATTCTTTAGAGGCTCAGAGATCCTCTATAAGTTGGTATGGGAGGATGCATAATCTCAAACCACCTGGTACCGCAAAAACCCGATGTCACCATAGTATTTCTTTAGTTATTTCAGAAGATGTTTCCAAAGTGTCTACTTGTAATCATTGCTCCATCCAGTTTTCTTCTTAACTTGGAAATCGAGTTCCAGAAATTGGAGGTGGACATTCCATTATACATAGAAGAATGATGTCCACCTCGCATTTCTTAAAATCATCTTCCCGAGTAAAAAGCAAATTGGAAGAAGCTATGATTACATGCGAACACAGTGGGAACAACTTCAGAAATTACTAAAGAAACACTATGGTGAGTTTGGTTTTTCTGATGCCAGGTCAGAGTGAGATAATGCATCCTCGCTTACTCTCAAAAAGGGGATCTAAGCTTCTCAAGATATATATCTCCAGAAATATGGTTCCACGTGAACTCAAATTCCCCACGTTGATTAGCAAGCATTGTTGCTTTGGCACTTTGGGGAACTAAATCCCACACGGTTTCTTCTCCATAAATAGGAGAATCTTGAGCTGCAGAAGAATAAGAAACTATGAAGCCATCAATATCCAATAGTGATGGAGACTGTCCAAAATATTTTCTTTTGTACCTCCTTCGAGTTCTCTGAGACTGCAGATGACACGTAGGTTCAAGAATTAATTTAAGTGTGAACTAGAAAAAAATGGAGAGTCAAATTTACAAAATATTTTGAAAGAAAAGTGATTGATAGGACAAAACTCATATACTTACAAAATGAGATCAAGTGTGTACTTGCTCTCCAAATGGACATATGAACAAGCTGAACAAATGAGTCCCATTTGTTCATCTAGAACACGATGGTGGTTCCCCAGTTGGCAGTCACTTAGTTGTCTACTCTGCATCGACGAAACCAATTTATTCGTAAAGACAATATGTCATTCCAAGACACACATGTCCATTTCAACAAAAAGATCTTGAATTTTCTTTTCCCATTCTTCTTTGTTTAGGGGAAGAAGTTCCTCGTCTTCAAATAAAAATATTAAAGGAAGTGTTTCTTTTACATAAACATTTTCCATTTCTTCGGGAGAAGTGAGTTTATTATGATCATCAATATTTTTATTGAATTCAGAATAAACTTCAGAAACTCAAACTTTTCAAGAATTTTCTTTAATTATTTTGAAGATCGTTAGTTCAAGATTCAAATTTTGGCTAAGAATATGAGGTTGTATCAGGAAGAACTTTGGATATGTATGTTTTCCTACACATGCTTAAAGTATAAAAAACAACCACATCTGTTGAATTCAACATAGGATCAGCCTCCACAATGATAACAACATCAGGATAACTCTTCTCTTCCTCCTCCTCATCCGCAAGGATAACAACATCAGGATTACTCACTTATCAAGGATAAAAACATTAGGATCAGTCTCCTCCTCCAACAAATCATCATCATGAGATATTTCCTCAATGAAAGGCTTATTATTGATGCACTCACAAGTTGGTGGACTCGAATTCCTTCTCCCATTATTTTCCACATCTCGCTCGTCATCTCCAGAAGGCTCAATTTTTTTTCTTTTCCTTCCATAAATAACATTCGTACAATTACCACTTTGACTCAATTTGTTACTTTTTTCAACTATCTTTACCATATACGTTAATGATTGTTGTCTAGTTCTCCTCGTTGTAATGGAGTCATCCCCTAAATCTAACTACCGCTCGTAAGTCAAAGTACAAAATTTGCATTATCAATTAAAATGCACAAAAATAGATGTATCATAAAGACATTCTTCAAAATAAAAACAAGACTGAACTCTATTTAGAAATATTAACATGAATAGATAAAACCTTTTTTTGCCAGAAAATCAAGAATCAAAAGCGTTGAATTCATGAAACTGTAAAAACAGAGTAATAGAGATTGATGAGTTCGAATAAATTGAACATAGAATAAATTATATATAGAATGAGAAATAGAAACAATGCAAAATAAATGTAAGTTTAGATGAGCCTTTTTTGTGTGAGAGAAAAACGAAAAAAGAGAGGGAAAATAAAAAAACTTGTGTAAAGTGTGTGCCACAAGAGATATAGCAGAAGAGATTAAACAAAGTCTTCAAGGAAAATAATACATTATCCACCATATAATTAGGGAAGATAAAAAATTAGTTGACTCCGTAGAAAACATGGTTATTGACAAAGGAAACTACACATTTTCAAATTTCAATAGCATGGATACTACTGGGAGAAGGATTATAAACAGTGATAAATTAAATTGTCCATATTATAGAGTATCACCCACTAGGATATAATGGGAATTATAAGGCGACAACACAAGTTTTCACATATAAATCATTTAGAACACATCACGAGGATAACAAAATGCAAAGAGCTATCTAGCCTAGGCTACTTCAGCCAACAAAAAAGAATACAACAAAAGTGAGGATCTGGGATATATGGGAGTGCTTCAACCTGAAAGGAACCTTCACCACTAGTTTGAGGAGGTATATTAGAGCTACCCATGCACTCCGAACAAGCACCATATGTAGAAACAGGAGTAGCAGAATCAGATGGGATAAAAGAAAGAGAACAAAGCTGAGCATGAACCTAGATATGAGGTATTCTTCAAGAAGACAAGATCCAAAAAGAAACGCACAAGAGGAAAAACTTACCATACCAGAGAAAACAACTACAAGATGAAGAGAGGCAGTTCAAATGAGAAGCAAAAACATAAAGAAGTCAATAGGATAAACTACACTTACTCTTGTTAGTTGAGAAAATGAAGACATGAACATATGACCTTGAATGGGGATGAGCCATAGCTTGAGGAGGTGGAGCTTCTTGTTGATACAAAGTGAGAACATTTTTCAGGTTTGGGGTGGAGTTAAGCTCAAAGTGAGAGGCAGATTAGGAACTGGGAACCCTAGCATTAAGGAGATGTTATTGGGAGTTTGTCATGGGTCATCTGAATGTGCTACTTTGTTATTTGTTTTGTTTGTTAATTGATCTGAGTATTAGGCCCAGTTGAGTATTGTAACGCTTTTGAGTTTCATTTTAATAAAAGCCCAAACGTATTTTTAAAAAGAAGTATGCATTTTGTGACATATTAGAATCATCCAACTGTGCCACATAAATTCACATTCAAAATTTAGGAATTTGAATTTCTAAATTTTGATGTAACATAAATTGTATCGGAAATAATATTATGCGTACATTCTCTTATTATAAAAGAATTGACATGCATGGGTAATTTCGGAAAAAGTAAAAAATAAAAAAATCTTTCGCTTAAAATTAATTAGTTTATAAGTTTTTTCTAAATTTTTGGACCTACTTAATTAGCTATGCCCTTTAATTTTAATTCATATACTTTAGTTATATCTTTATTAGTTTGAATGTGATGTTCTTTGTGTAATTTTTTTAATTACTTTGAATAAGAAAATTAACGGTTGATGAAGAAAAATACTTCAATTATGGACATTACAATGGGCCCTTACATTAGGTTTTCAGGAAAAAAGAATGAGATGATTATAGACCGTTGATCAGAATAATTAAGGGACTTGTTAACAACCTAGAGAAAGTACATTAACAACGAAATTATTTCGAAAAAAATAATATCTACTCAACCTAGTGACAGGGGGTGTTCGAATTTTCATAGAACCTGTTATAAAGGTGAATGAGTTAATATAGCGAGTGGTAGACCATGCATCGATTTTACTTGGCAACGTCTTCATAGTCAAGTTTGGCGTATTGGATTTGCATAATACAATTTATATCTTCGATATGATTTGTGAGTTATTCCATAAAGACGATTTTATGCAGTTCACACCCAAAGAATAGTGGGGCGGATGACGAATAATGTGAAACTCTATTGTGACCAAAACACAATTATTCAAAACTGAATTACAAAGGATAATATTATGTGTTTGGTATTTGAGCTAGTGATAAATTTTGATTTTAGTACATGAGATATATAACTCGGTATATTTGATCGTTTACAAATCAAAATGTTCTTTTATAGGAAACATTACATATTTGGACTACTTTTAGATGTATTTTGATGTTTGCGTAATCAAGATAAAACTTCCAATGCAACTGTCTACGATCGCACAATAGTAAAGTAACCCAACCAAGGATTGGGGTCGAGTCCCAAGGGAGCGGTTCCTAAAAATTAGTGGTTAAGCGCAAAAGTGCTAAAGCTAACCGCAGCTAAAGACTTTAGAGAATAAAAACATGACAAATTAAAGGGTTTGACACGAATGTCAATTATCAATGGGGGGAGGGTTTGTAAACAAGTAAAGATCAAAATCAACAAAAATAAAGAGAGATACGAATATGGAGACGGGATTCTTGGGATGTGAGAGGAATACGGGCTAAACTAGTCTATTGGGTCCATGCTTTTGATAGTAAATTCGTTATATATTTGTGACTAGGCTAGACTATAATGGGGGTAAATTCTCTCTCAAGCAACTTACCCCAAATCAACCCGGTTTATCTCGAACACCGAGTTATTGCTTTAAGCATAGACTCCACCTTAGCCCACTCACTTTCTCGAGCTGAGTGTGTGGGAGTAGGACAAGGGTTCACTCTCTCGAACTGAACCTCATGTCGACCTAATCCCACGGGCCATCAATTTAGTAGTCTTAGTTTTATGACCTCTCTCTCGAGCAAGCCGAAAACACGAAGGTGAAATCGTATTTGCAACTACAATTTTATTAAGTTCCACCACAACTACTAAACGAAATCACATTTACACAACAAATAAACCATCAACAAGCAAGACCCAATAGATAATATAACCCATATTCACAAAATCACATCCCAAGTATTGGGGTTTTAGCTAGACATGTAAAAGAGATAAAAAGTTATACTAATCTCAGTTTCCATCAATGGGTATGCAAGATTAAGTCTTAAAACAAGTCAAGAGTGAAGAATCCACAAGACCCAAGTCCAAAATCTTGGAGTTGAAACCCTTTGAATCTTCAAGTTCTTCAAAAACCCTCTCCAAACTTAGAGAGAATATTGTCTCTCTAAATTGTATTCTAACCTTAATACAACTAAAAACTGACTACTAAAAATAAAAACAGAACTAGTATTTATAGTTTTCAAAAAATGTGCTGTGAAGGAGCCATTTGACGCAGTTAGTCGGGATCGCCGATACACTCGGCGATCCATCCTTTGGTCTACTTCATCGCCTTTCAGCTCTTGCCTTCAGCATCTTCGCGTCCTGGATCATTGGGCGGTATAGTACTACTTTATGAAACTGCTCGGTGACACGCCAACTGCTCCATTTCACCTCTGATTTGATCTTTTCCTTCAGGGCTCAGTACACTGGAATAAAAGGTGAGGATAAGACTTTTTGGCGACTCACCAAACGGGTTCGGCGATTCTTAGATCTTCATTTCTTCGTTCTTTCAGCTGCCTTTGTTCCTTTTAGCTATGTAGTGTCCATGCTTTCCCTCAAACTCCAAATACCTGAAACTTAAGGGTTTTCATCAGATATTGAGACAAAATATGCATTTGAGTACACTAATTCTATCAAAACATAGCCCTAAATGAGTCGAAATTGTGGACTCATCAACACCCCTAACTTAAACTTTTTCTTGTCCTCAAGCAAACTCGAGTTTAGCCGTTCAAAAATGGTGTCTTGAACAGTGTTATACAAGACTCAATCATGAATGCACACAACAAGACTCTATTTACTTATGCAAAGATCAAATGTGCACTCAAAGATTCAAGTTGTAACTCACCAATATCAAAGAATCTCATGCTCACAATACTTACTTCAAATGCAAGTTCAAGCTCAACCAAAGTGTTCAAATGCCCTCCCACAAGGAATGATTCCATATTCACACACAATGGTTTGAAATTTAAAGCTTCGGAATCAAATGCAACGCTCACACTCACAAAGATGAATACGATGCATACTTTCACCCATAGGTTTGCCCGTATTTTTCAATCAACATTTGTTTCAGCTCACTCAAGATAAAAAAGGTCTTTTCAAGGCTTGTAATGGGGCTGAGTGCAAAGGTATGGTCATTTAGGCTTAGTGACTTTTATCCTCATGATATGTGGTATTCACAACACTTCTTTTCCTCTTCCTTCATCATTTTTGCTAGTGCTCATAAGTCATCCCATTATTCACTTCTCATGGATTTTTGGAAACCCCATTTTCTTTATGTCTTCGCACTTTATACCTCAACTTTTTCTTTTCCTTTCTATTCTCTTCTTCTTTTTTAATTTATGGAGGGGTTCCATTTTTCTCAAAATCATGGGTAAGAAGGACTTTCTAGCACTTCTTGATTTACCTTTTCTTTTCACCACACCCCTAACTTAGGCTTTTGGCCTAAGTTGGCTATTCAAACTAACTACAACTTCGTGATGATTATGGGTAATGGATAAAGAAAGGTTATGATTTCATCAAGTTTGTTCCAAAGAAAGGTAAGTCTCAAGGGGTGTTACAAAGAGGTTCACACATGCTCACAAGGTAGGTCACAAAAAGGTATATGCCAAATTGGCTCACACTCTTTAAAGTTGCCTAATATCATATCAAGAGATAGCCTTACTTAGTCGACCAGACCAACGGGGCAAATTCTAGGATCAATCATGCATGTTTCAAAGTAAGCTCATCACACTAGGAATTGACACTACAGTCAAACAAGACTCCACACTTTCGCTAGTGTGCAATGAATATCACAAGAGACTCAATTCGATACTAGGCTAGTCATAACGAGATGCAAAGAGTTCACATATTGTCTATGCAACTTCATTTGGCCTCATCGTAGCAGCGCATTCATGTTCGTTCGATTGAGAGAACTATTTAAGTCATCACTATTGATTGGAATCGAGACTTAAATTTTGCAAAAAACAGCCACATTCAACAAATGAGAGGTGGCAAAAATTTTCTGTCGGGTCAAAATCATTTCGCAATTTAAAATAAAAGGACCCACAAGCTCAAACATCCACAGAAAGCAGTGTAAACACAATTTATGCATAAAACCCAATTATAAACAAAACACGAACATCAAAAGCACACAAAGGAGAACGTCACCCCACCACAAATAAAAACATATGTCTGTAAATTCAAATAACACAAAATCCGAAATGTAAAATAAAGAAAGACAGAGAGGGAGGTAAAGAGGGGATCCTGGCTAATCGGTCGCTACATCTGTCTAGGCTTCAGTGCCCGGAGTGACCCCAGAAGGACCAGCTCCACTGGATCCAGCAACAGGTGCTAAAGAATCCGGCACAACAACATCTATCATAATTGCTTACGTCTCAGTCAGGTCTTCATCTACGGCTCCCTCAGTCTCCTCATGCATCTCTTCATCAGTCTATGCTTTTGACTCAGGATCGGCTGTCTCCACTCTATACCCTTGTCCAGTGGTGGTCTGAGGAATCTCAGGCACGTCTGGAATCTCCACTGTTCCAAAGATCATGGACACATCGGTGGACTTCAGGTGGTCTACATAGTTTCGCAGCTCAGCATTGGCAGCTTTTAAAGTCGTCACCTCCTCTGTGGACCCTTGGTCACACACTGCTATCCTGGACACTACGACATAAATAGTACTGCTCAGAGGTGTCACAACACCAGTTAGGGAAATATGGATCATGCCTGGAACAGAGGCCTCTAGACTGGCAGCCCAACAATTAGTAGAAAGGGCCAGCTGTCCCATCCGGAGTAGGGAAGCCTAGGTGAGTAGAGGTCGAGAAATAGTAGAAACAATAGTGGGTTTGGGAGACCGTGCAACTGCAGAAGAACCTGGAATATCAGCAGGAGTAGTAGTGGTAATGGATATACCTGAAGGCCTAGGAGCTGGAGTAGGCAGAGATGCCTCTGCAGGTGATAATTCTGTGTTTACTAACTCCACCGATGTTGCCTTCTTCCTTTCAGTAGGTTGATCCTTAAGGTACTCGGCTTAGATCCTCTGAATATCAGTAGAGGCTGTGGGCATCACTTCGACATCTTTGTTACAATCTCGAGGTACCCGAGCTTGTTTGCATAATTCTGTGATCAATAATGGGAATTGAGGCGAGGTCCGATTCTACCTTGCACGCATGAGTTTCTCTGAAGCAATGACTGTGCCAAAGTTTATCCCAGTTTCCTCTATGATACAACCCATGCAAGATACCTTGGCAAGGCGAAGGATCGACTCATTCTGGGATGGCACAATTGTGCTACTAATAAAACCGAACCAGAAACTTGCGGCTCTGTTTAGTTGTTTCCTTTCAATCGGAACTCCTTCTGCCAACCATTTCAGAGTCTCGTCTGAAATTAGTGGGGCTAAACACTTTTTATTCTCATCCAGATTCTCTGTTCTGATCAAGTGCTGGCAGTGATCCCTAATATTCGTGGACATGCCCAAGACTGCTTTGATCGCCCCACTATCACACTTCACCGTCCTCCCTCTAGCAACCACATAGTCCACTTCTTTGAAAGCTGCTGCTAGCTGCTTTTTCTGGGGAATTAGTGCATTGTATGCACAGTAGAACTCTCTTACCCAATTTGGAATATAAGGGCAATGTGGTTTGGTGAAGATTTGGAACTTGTGGTATCTCAGGCACTTCATTATCTCTAGGTGCTTGTCTATAACTCCGTCTATGGACAGACTCTTTTACTCCAGAATTGTCCTCAGCCCCTCAGCTTTTACTCGATTCATTGACTTAGGCAGAGGACCCTGTACTGGAGGCACTAATACTATTGCCTGCTCGGGAACTGGAGATGTAGTAGTGGTAGGCTGAGGAGTCCTGACCTTGGATGGATCATTCAGCTTCTTAGTTCGCCGCTCAGCCATCTGTGCTATTAACAAATCATCCTCATCAAAACCCACACCTTCGCTTTCAGATTGGTTGGGTCATCTCTATAAAAGCCATCACTGTCATTGCTCGCATCTGATAATTCAAGGGTCTTGTCTTTGCCCTTGCCTTTCCCACAAGTTGTGGAAAGTTTAGGAACCTTGATTCTGGATGCAGCTGCATCCTCGTTGATTGTAATCCCTTTTCTTTTTTTCTTGGGGTGGCCTACTTCTTCCTGCAACTTTCGATCTAGCCATTTCTGCAAAGAATTGGGAAGAAGTTAAAACAACTAAATCAAATTCATAGGGACACAATTGCAGGAAAACTCACCCAATAGATCGGTGAATCACGAAGTTGCTTTGGCGAGCTAGGCCGAGCTCGCCGATAGGAGTTGGGTAATTTTTTTTAACAAGTCAGCATTGGGAAAATCCTTTCGGTGAGTTGTCGACTTCTTTTGGAGAGCAGGGTTTTATCTGCCGATAGATACAGTGCAACAAAGGTTCAAGGGTGCAGACAAAGGGCGATCAAGGAGATTTTCGACGTGTCACCGAATGCTTTTGGTGATCAAATACTTCTTGATGAAAGTTACAGAACCCATATCACAAGTAGCATGAAATTAAAGGCGAGATGGGGTCATTAGACGACCTGCCAAGTGGTTTGGCGAGCTCGACCCAGCTCACCAAATGGCTCAACGTGCCTATTTCCAACCTATCTTCTCGACTTCAACCCCGTTACCCCCAAAAACAAAATTAAACTATGCACTAGTACAATTAAGCTCAGACCCATAAGACTTAATCATGATAAACACCACGCACGCACAACCCCACAAGATTTAACTCATTTTTACGCGCAACAAAAAAGGAGTTCAAAAATCAAGATAAAATGGGCAAGATTTACAAATCAAACTTGGTATTTCAACAATCTATATCTATCAGAGAGCCCTAGAACACATCAATTCAATAAGCCCAATTGCATAAGAGAACAAATTTTTCAAAGTAGCGCCGGGGTTCAGGAAAACCAACCTTTTATGATGATCGAAGTACTTTGAAATGCTAGGAGGCAATGTAATACAATGTTCGAACACCAATCGACGACTAAAATAACAGGAATGCAAAGATAATGAAAATTACTTACTAGGTGCAGATTTGCGAAAGTTAAAATCGAGTGGAAAATGAAAATTTATCAAACTTTGAAACCATGGCCCTTTAAAACTGCCCAGTTGTTTCCCATTCGGTGACATTAGTCACGACTGCCGAATTAATCGGCGTCATGCCGAATAGTCATCTTCCTCGCCAAAATTTATAGAACCCTCAGTTATAGTGGGAGTTCAAACAACGGTCTTCATCGGGATCGCCATCATGGCTGGAGATTCGCCAAGAATTTTTTGAGGTCGCCGCGTTTTACAGACCCAAATGTAAATTGGTTTTGAGTCTAACGGCGGTCTAGTTCGGTGTCTCCGATCCCTTCGGCGATTCGAAAAATGGACTTATAAATTGCCAATCTACACTTGTCGATCACACTCCACATTTCAACCTACAAAATCAATACACCATTATTTCTATAATAAAACAAAGCATTGAAGAACTTGGGTTGCCTCCCAAGAAGCACCTTAGTTAATGTCGTGGCACGACGTGAATCTGCCCTTAAATTTTAGTATCGGGGGTTGCCTTATTTTCATAAGCCCACCCCTCTGTTGGATCCAAGTTGGGCAAGGGCATCAATTGGGCCATTTGCAACCCCAACAACTGAATGTGCAAAGAATGAGAGGTAGTCATCTGATTTAGCATCATAACATTCTCTCTAATCTCTTCCAACACTCTGTCGTGCTTATCGACTTTGTGTAGGATGAGCAAGAGGACCTCTTCAATTTTCTAATGCTCTTTCTTCTTTGTCTTTCAATGCTCATGAGGAGGAATGTACTTCTCCTTTCCTTTGGATAGTACCTCTAAGTCATTGACCTGTTGGGCCAAGTTATCGAGCTGCTTCAACAAACTGGACATTCCTTGGTATTTCTCCTTCTTCTTGATGGTCTTGGCCATGTGATCAAGGAGGTGGGCTGATTTTTCATAGGGCAACTGGATGAATCAACCTGGAGAAAGTTAATCAGTCACCATTTGATTCTCATGGCCAATACCTCTATAGAAGCATTCTAGTAACATACGTTCTGTAATGTCATAAGTTGGTCACTGATGCACGAGAGTTTTGAATCATCGCCACAACTCGTGAATAGACTCCCTTTCCTCTCTATTGAAACTGAAGATTCCATCCCTGAGCATTAAATTTTTCTTTAGATGGAGGTAATCAATTTGATCACCATCTTCACTATTTACACTCATTTTCATTTTTCCATCACAAAACAAAACTAAAAATAAAGAGAGTAACCTATGACTATTAGAAGCAAAGTTTGACTTAATCAAAAAAATTCACGTAACACCACTCCGCGGCAGCGCCATTTTAATGTTTGCGTAATCAAAACACAACTAACAATGCAGGTGTCTACGATCGTACAATAGTAAAGTAATTCAACCAAGGGTTGGTGTCGAGTCCCAATGGAGCGGTTCTTGAAAATTATTGGTTAAGCGCAAAAGTTCTAAAGCTAATTGTAGCTAAAGACTTTAGCGAATAAAATTATGACAAATTAAAGGGTTTGACAAAAATGTCAATTATCAATGCGGGGGGGGGGTCGGTAAACAAGTAAAGAGAAAAATCAACAAAAATAAGGAGAGATACGAATATGGAGATGAGATTCTTGGGATGTGATAGGAATACGGGCAAAACTAGAGTATTAGGTACATTCTTTTGATAGTAAATTCGTTGAATATTTGTTACTAGGCTAGACTATAGTGGGGGTAAATTCTCTCTTGAGCAACTTACCTCGAATCAACCTGGTTTCTCTCGAACACCGAGTTGCCGCTTTAAGCACAACCTCCGCCTTAGCCCACTCACTCTCTCGAGCTGAACCTCTTGTCAACCCAATCCCACCTGCCATCAATTTAGTAGTCTTAGTTTTATGACCTCTCTCTCGAACAAGCCGAAAATACAAAGGTGAAATCGTATTTGCAACTACAATTTCATTAAGTTCCACCACAACTACTAAACAAAATCACATTTACACAACAAATAAACCATCAACAACCAAGACCCAACAGATAATCTAACCCATATTCACAAAATCACACCCCAAGAATTGGGGTTTTAGCTAGACATGTAAAAGAGATAAAAAGTTATACCAATCTTAGTTTCCATCAATGAGTATGCAAGATTAAGTCTTAAAACAAGTCAAGAGTGATGTGACGCCCCGAGCTACCCTCGAGATGCGGACACGGGACCTAGGACCATAAGTGATCCCCAAGCTAACCCTGATGGCATGATCATGAGCATACTAAAGATAATAAACTGATGCAGAAGCTAAATCATAATTAAAATGAAAAGATGGGGAATACCCATATACTAAATCTGAAATGAATGAAAATTGATGAGTTTAATACAAGGAAAATATTAACTCAATACTAAGTTGAATCTAACTATGTCTGAAATAAGCCTCTAAACTGACTAGAAATGTTGGGACATGCCCCAACTAGATCTAACAAATCTGAAACTACAGACTAAAAGCGATAAAGATAAACATGTCACTAGTCCTCGAAGAATGAGGACTCACCACTGATACTGCTAAACTGAAGATCGGGAATAGATCTAAGCGTGATCTGGATGCTGAGAACCTGAACCTACGTCATGAGAAGATGTAGCGCACGTATGCGTCAGTACTTGAAAGGTACTGAGCATGCAAGATAGAATAAAGCTGAAATAACATCATAACTGAACAAATAAAATAAGAAATGACATAATCTGAACATGATATAACTGAATGCTGATATAACTAAATGCAATGACCAATTTATAACATGTTGACTGAATACTGAATGAACTGTAAATGTGGTCAATGCAATAGAGTCTGACTGAACTGTGGGAGCTACTAATAACCGATAATAAAACCACATGAGCTAAATGTGGAGTCCAATGTATACGCCCCATCGAGAGTACCCAATATACCCGGTCAAAGGTATAGAGGCATGATTGGCGTGATCACTAACTGATATTGCCCACAGAGGGGACTTACACCTATGTGGCTCGTAGTTCTGGGACTATATGGGTACGCTGAACCCTAGTCCAACTTGGTGTTATGCTACTCCTAATAGATTAAGGGATTAACACATTATGACTGAATTTCTGTAATACTGGATAGCTCAAAACTGGACATGTAAAATTGATAATGCAACAATTAATGTGATAATGATGCATTCATAAACTAAGGCATGTATAACTGAATACTCAAATATCTGACCTAGCATGTATAATTCAAGAACTAAAGAAATACATAACTAGGTTTCTGGAATTCATGCAATAAACTGAATATTAACATACTAATCTGATTTGGGTCATTCTAACAGCTAAGAACCCAATAATTCTAGCATTCAAGAAACCCTAGGTCTAGTCATAATAAGGGAATCAAGAAACCCTAGGTCTAGTCATAATAAGGGAATCAAGAAACCCTAGGTCTAGTCATAATAAGGGAATCAAGAAACCCTAGGTCTAATCATAATAAGGAAATCAAGAAACTGACTGAAAACTAGGGACCTAATGGGTGAAAGGAACCCACTAGTGAAATCCCACATACCTGGTGACGAATTTCACGGAGAAATCCTTTGATTTCTGGGCTAGAACTGAAGAAAACTTGCTATATTCTTGAACGAGGGTTCTTGACCTCTCTTCTCCACTTACGCTCTAATTTTCTATGTTTTGATTAATGACTTGACTTAGGTAAGTTCTAGTTATGTTTCTAGGCTTAAACTGACTAAAACCTCATAATTTAGGGTCTGAACAACGTATCTTAGGGATTAAATGAAATAGGAAAAGACCAAAAGACCCTGACTTAATTGCTGTCGGAGTGATCGACGGACAGGACTGACGGGCCGTCATTCAATCGATAGTCCGTCGATTAGGTCCGTCGGTCAAGTCTGCCCAATAGGGTTTCACTAAAACGAGCATAACTTTTCACTCGGAGGTCGGATTTTAGAAAACTCATTGGCGTTGGAAAGAGGATTCAATTATCTATCATATCATATGGAAAACTTAATTCCTTTTGTGCTAAGAGTTATGACTATTTGAAGTTGACCCAATCATAATTTTCATCTAACTGGCTGCTGACCCTTACCTACGGTCAGACCTACAGACCGTGGATCGAACGACGGTCCGTGCTGGTCAACCGTCGTTTGCATCAGAGGCTGCGTACAGGGGACCTCGATCCACAGACACAGACCACGGACCGTGGGTCGAGACTTAGGCGATTTCTAAGCTGGGTTGAGGAGGGGTTTCAGTGGTGAACCACGGACCACCAGCACGGGCCGTGGTCTGACCTACGGTCCGTGGATGGCAACCGTGGGTTGCACCTGCAACTTCTCAAAATCTGCATTTTTGGTCAATATAGGATACGGGGTGTTACATTATCTGCCCCTTGGGACCATTCATCCTCGAATGAAAACTCAACTAGCTGAAATGAAGGGAGAGGGATGCAATCCCTACCACTAAATAGTGAGAACTGAATTTCTTACTGAACTGAGTTCCAAGAACATGCAAATACGCTGAAAATGCAAGTACAAACTGAAGGAACATGATTCTAAGACTGAATTTACGCATGAATGACTGAAAAACTAAAGAGGAACTATTACCTCAAGCTGTAGTGGAATCGGAAGAAAAGAGGTGAGGGTACTTGGACTTCATGGTTGCTTCTGCTTCCCAAGTAGCTCCCTCTCTAGACTGACTCCTCCACAAAACCTTAACTGAAGCGACTTTTTTGTTTCTCAACCTTCTAACCCGATGATCGGGAATCTCAACTGGTAGATCCTCATATGAAAGGCTATCTTTTACAGCCACACTCTCTAATGGCACTATGGATGTTGGATCACCCACACACTTCTTCAAAAGTGAAATGTGGAAAATAGGATGCACTACTGCTAAATCTGCTGGCAACTCTAATTCATAAGCCACTTTACCAATCCTTTTCAAGATCCGGTAAGGGCCTACATATCTGGGACTGAGCTTCCCTTTCTTGCCAAATCTCATCACTCCCTTGATAGGTGACACTTTCAAGAAAACCCAATCATCAACTTGGAACTCTAGTTCCCTTCTTCTGACATCTGCATAAGACTTCTGGCGACTCTGGGCAGTCTTAAGTCTATCTCTAATGAGTTGCACTTTCTCCATAGCATCAAGGACTGAATCAGGTCCTATCAAGGCTGCTTCACCTACTTCAAACCAACCAACTGGAGATCTACATCTACGACCATACAATGCCTCATAAGGGGCCATTTGAATACTGGAATGGTAACTATTGTTGTAGGAAAACTCAATAAGAGGAAGGTGATCATCCCAACTACCCTTAAAGTCGATCGCACAAGCTCTCAATATGTCCTTTAAGGTCTGAATGGTACGCTCTGCCTGACCATCCGTCTGTGGATAAAATGTTGTGCTAAGGTTAACCTGAGTACCAAGACCCTTCTGAAATGACTTCCAGAAATAAGAGGTCACATGAGGACCTCTATCTGAAATGATAGAAAAAGGAACCCCATGCAACCTCACAATATCATTAATGTAAAGCTTGGCGTAATCCTCCGTTGAATCTGCAGTCTTGACCGCCAAAAAGCGAGAAGACTTAGTAATCCTATCAACAATCACCCAAATGGAGTCATGCTGTCTGCGAGTACGAGGTAAACCTGTGATAAAGTCCATGTTGATCACTTCCCACTACCAAGTAGGAATGTCAATCTCTTGAGTCATACCTCCTGGTTTCTGATATTTTACCCTGACTTGCTGGCAATTGGGGCCCTTAGCCACAAAATCTGCTATATCTCTTTTCATACCATTCCACCAATAGACTTCCCGCAGATCGCGGTACATCTTAGTGGCACCTGGATGAATAGAATATCTGGAGTTATGGGCCTCTGCAAGAATATGTTATCTCAATTCACCCACATTAGGAACACACAATCTACCCTGATAGCGAAGTACACCATCTCCCCCTTGGGAGAAAACCTCCACTCTCTGATTGTGGACTGCACCCTTAAGTTCAAGCAAGATTGGAT